>CANTUT010000795.1:385000-535000 GCA_947687605.1 Reutealis trisperma | reverse complement strand
GCTAATATACTATAGGCAACTTAGGAAAACTCTAATCTTCTTTTTAGTTTTAGGGGGAGGCATTTCTATAATTGCCTTTGACTTGGCTGGATCTACCTCTATACCTCTTTAGCTGATTAGGTGCCCTAGAAATACACCTGAAAAGGCACCAAAAAGGCACTTAGTTGGGTTCAACTTAAGATTATACTACCTAAGCCTAGTGAAGAATCAACCCAGAGCTTCGAAATGGCCTTCAGGAGTTCTAAACTTTATAACCATATAATCCACATGTCACAGCCCGACTTAAGGAGCTATGACGATCCTAGGACATGGAAAGACATAAGGTCACCCACACCCGTAGAATCCTTAGCTTACGTAAAATTACTTATCAAATACCCATATCTTATTCAATTAAATAACAACTTATAAAATTTGTAGAATAGGCCCATAAACTTGTTACATCTTAAAACAGTTCTTATAAATCAAAGTAAAAGGAAAACATTTGAAGATAACTCAACAAAATAAAAGTCCAAATAATTCCAAACTTAAAACCACAAAACATCAATTTCCGATCGATTCTCAAGTACTTCGCTTATTACCCCCGGAGCACTAAACCGAAGTTCACCAATACAAATGATTAAAGAGAATTCTATTATCTTCTAGGCAAAGCAACCACTCAAGTGGAGGAATAGGCTTGAGTTAGTTACCTTGATCAATCTTGCCATCCTGAAATATATAAACATAGAAAAAGGGTAAGTAGAAGACTCAGTGAGAATAGATGCAAACATAGGGTATGTAAGAAAAACAAACATGGCTCAATAACATAGCTTGGTTGTAAAGATGAGGAATGAATAATAGGGTAGCAGAAACAACTTATAACTTATATTAACTTAGGAGTAGGGGCTATTGCCTTCTCTACTCAACTTATAGCATAAGACTAATCAGGTCCTATGGCTAGCAATATCGGACCCCTACTAGCCAAGGTCTGGATACTTTACCCTATCCATGGGCATACCTTGTGCACAAGTCCAACGTTCACCCCACATTGAGAAGGGGTGTTTCTGCAGGCTTGGAAAAGTAAACAATAACATGTATATAGCAAGAGTTTAACTTATATTAGGACTCTTATGAAAGAGTCCTACTTAGCCTGAAAGACTTGGTTTAAGGTTCACAACGTCATTACATGTCATAATATAGCTTAATGTGAGTTTTGGGTTCAAACAAGCAACTTAAGAAAGAGTCCTACTTAAGGTGGGACTCTTAAGCAAACATAGCTTATGAAATCATAGTCAATCAATGGATGTGGAATCATAAGGAAATCATTCAATCTCAAAGAAACCATTTTATATTTATAAAGAAATAAGAGTGTGCATTACAACTCACCTTAAACTCCTGTGCTCATAGTTAACCGAGCTAAGTGGATCGCAGGGTTTGAACCTCTTTAACCTCTACAACATAAATCAAATAGTTCTTATTTAATTCATGTAGTCAATAACTTATCATATTTATGCATATTCTTACTTAACTTAAGTGGTTGACTTGAACTAGGACTCCTAGTCCCACTATTAATCTTTGATCAAACAAAGTCAAGCTTTAATATTTTTCCTGATTTTGACTTTTAATCTTGACGATTTAATGTCTTAATATTATTTTAATATGTTTTAATTCATCTTAGGTCATGGTCAAACTTTTGGCTTTGACTTTGACTTCTTAAGGTCAACCCTATACTAAAGGTATACCCTAATGAAAGTCTTAATATTTGACTTGTTCATACTAATTGACTTCATAAATTTTTAATTTATTTATTTAATTATATAATTATATCCTTGATTCAATGTTTATATTTAATTTATTTAGAAACTCAATTCTTAGGTCTAGAGTTCACCCCTTAAAAGATTTCAACTCGCCCATCCTTCGATTGTTTGTGTTCTTGCTATCAATTTCAAATTTTATTGCTTAGTTATTTAATTAATTTATTTAATTACATAATTTTAATTAAAACTAGGCTTAATTAACTTAAATTGGAAAGTTCCCAAATTTAAATTGTTCATAGATGTTTAAGAACATTTTTTTAAAATTCCATTTTGGATTTATCAATAATTCGAACTCAGATTTTACTTCTAATAATTTCTATGTTCAATTGGTTCTAAACTCAACCAAAATCTACTAAAAAAAATTACAGAATTTGGCAATTAATTTCCCCTTCTAGGCTGAATAGTTCCTGCATAAATTTTATTTTTTTTCAATTAATCATGTTCTTCACCATCAACCATACTTTTGTTTGCAATCAATTCCCTCTTTCATTCCTAGGCACAATTCTTTTCTTAATTCAACAAATACCTATCCTATTCTACCAATTAATTCAATCCAACACACATTGTCATGATTTATAAACATTCTTAATTTCTGTAAAAAAAATAAAAATAAAATAAAATAAATTAAATTGAGAAAATAATTCTTCTCACTTTAATTCACAAGGATAATTTCACTCCCCTTCTACTAGCCTTAGCCAACCCTTCCAAGATTGAACAACAAAAATTTTAATTTAATTTTTTTACAGCAGATACAGAAATAATCAGTTCATGAGAATTAATAAGATTTAATGTAGAGGAATTTTACCTTGTAAAAATCTTGTTTCTATATTGTTGATTCTTGAATTGATTGAGAGAAAAGGAAGAAGAAGAAGTTTATTTTGTTTTTTTTTTTCTTTTGGAGAATGAAAGTGGCGTGTGCAGCAATTGAAGAGGGAGGCGGCTGCTGGTCACTTTAAATTCTAGGGTTTTCTTTTTTTTTTTTTTTAAATAAAATACCGATTTTTAGGTTTCGGTGCAATTTTCTTATGCTTCTGTTGAGAATTTGGAAAAATGCTCAACTGGACTTTGGTTCCAAATATTCTTAACTTTCATTTGGTATATTTATTTACAACTTTGGTCAAATGACCAAAATATCCCGGATCAGTGGCAGCTACCAGGGTTATTTTCGGTATTTTCTTGATAACTTTTCCGTTTCTTATTCTTTAAAATTCAAATGAAAAGCATTGCATTTTATGTAATATTTGGGATTTATTTTTAGTATTTTCTTGATTTTTAACTCAAATACCCCTGGTCCACTGTCTTAGGGTCAAAATGACCAAAATACCCCTATAGTCGAAATATCCCCTATTACTATCCTAACTTATTCCTTACATTATTAAACATCCTAAACATATTTTGAACATAAAATAAGTCATATTATACTATACTTAATGCACATTAGATCTTAAAATTGCTATCTTTAAGTAGGGTGTTACACCACATATACCTTGACATCTTTGTGCATCATGTCATGGAATATCGTAGTGGCTATTGTTTGATAAGTTGCCCTGACATTCTTCAAACCAAAAGACATTACCTGATAACAATAGGTACCCCACTCTATCACAAAGGATGTTTTTTCCTTATCAGGGGTATAGACTTAGATATAGTTGTAACCTGCATAGAGATTGATCAAAGAGACCACTAATGCCCCAACCATGTGGTCCACAAGCAAATCGATATAGGGTAGAGAGAAATCATTTTTTGGGCAGGCTTTGTTGAGGTCCCTATAATCAACGCACATTTGAACCTTTCCATCTTTCCTAGGAATAGACACTATGTTGGCCAACCATGAGGGATAAGTGATAGGTTCGATGAATCCATTTTCCAGCAACTTAGCCACTTCCTCTTTGATTTTTAGAGACCATTTTGCCTTCATTCTTCTTAGCTTTTGCTTTACAGGCTTCACATCCTCGTAAGTCCGGATCTTATGAACTACTATGCTCGGGTCTACCCCTACCATATCTTTGGGCTCCCACGCGAAACAGTCTAAGAATTCTCAAAATTTTTTAATCAATGCCTATGTGTCAAAATATGCAAATGCAATGTATGTAATCTTAGGATTCTCTTAGGTGCCATAGTTGATTGGTTCTTTGCCTTTTTCATTTTTTATTTCTTTTTTATTTTCTTTTTCTTTTTCAAATTTCTTATTTAATGATGAGTCATATGAAGAAGAGCATAGAGAATAAGGAAAGTAAGCAGAAAATTTGTTTATTTTACTGAAAACAAAGGCCCCATCATCATGAGTTACATTAGTTTGAAAGGAGAAGCCTGGGAGACGGGTTACAAAATCAGATAGGAAAGAATCGACAAACTCATACTCGAATTCAGAGGACTTGGACTCAGACTCAGACTCAAAGGACTTAGTTGAGGACACAACAGGACCGGTGCTCTTTTTGAAATACCAGTTATTTAGTGATGCTTGGGATGGTTGAATGAGCTTGGTGGGATCAAGTTCTTGGTGGTTGGTGATCATGTGGATGGTCTCAAAAAGAGAAGGCTCCATGCTTGTTTCCCAATCTTCCTCTAATTGATAGATAGGCTTGTACTCTTTTAAATTAAGCCTGATATCAAAGAAAATTTTAAAACTAGGGATCAATTTCTTAGAAGTAGGATAGAAACATGGTTTAGGAAAGCCACAATAAGGGAAATCTTCTCCCTTTCATGAAATATCCATTAAGAGTTTTGAAGTATGGGCATATAGGCTAATCATAAGTCTCACCTTGCCTTTTAGCGTCTGCTCTCAATTTGGCCCTTTCCTCTAACTCTGCAATATCTTGGGGCTTAGGCACATAGCCAAGACCAAAAGGAGGAGTGGCAGTAAGATATTCAGGAAATTGGGCGATCCTTTGTTGGTTCCTTCCAAGTCCCAAACCTGGAAAATAATCCATTTTCTTCATCATGTTAGCTACTGCCACATTACTATATGGATTAAAGTCGAAAGGAATAAACTCTTTACCTTCCCCTTGAATGAACTAGATAGTGTCAAATGAGAAACTAGACAGAGGAATAGCAGATGGTTCGAGCTTAATTTCTAGTATTGGCCTAGAACTTAGGACGTCACTCTTCCCATATACATTAGCTCAGACAGTTATGATATTTGTACCATAAGGAAATTTCAACTTCTGGTGTAGGAAGGAAGGAACTATTTCACTTGGTGGATCCATGGCCTACCAACTAGGAGGTTGAAACAGGCTGGGACGTTAATCACTTGAAAGGATATTGGCATTGTTACAGGTCTAACTGTGACATCAAGATTTGCTACTCCCAAGACTTCCCTCTTAATGTTGTCATATGCTCTCACCACTTAATCCAATGGGGTGAAGTCTGAAGCCTCTAATTCAAGACAGTTGGCTAATTTTAATGGACATACGTTCAAAGTGGACCCATTATCTACTAACACCATTGGCACAGTTTTGCCTCGAGTCATCACTGTGATGTAAAGAGCATGGTTATGGCTTCCTTCCTTATAAGGAATGTCATGATCACTAAAAGAAATGGTTATAGACTTAGCAGTGTTGGTTAAATATGCCACGAGGGTCTCGAGTGAGATGTCAATAGGAGCCTGACATTGGTCAAGGCCTTGCAAAGAGTTGAGCGATGAGGGTAAGAGGACTAGATGAGGCTCTATATTGATATGTTTACTTGGGTTTTCTTTAATTGCTTGAGAATAGGGTCCTCCTTAAGTTTGTTTTGGGACTTCAATTTTTCAACAGAAGGAGGGATGACATGACTTACTGGGTTTGAATCTATAGGTTATAGAGGTGGTGGGAAAACTCTTCCGCTCTGAGTGATTGCATAGATTTTTGTAACAAAGTCATTTAAATCAAGCACACAATAATAACCCTAAGTGGAGTGGATGAGAGAAAGAGAGTCAAATCCTAGTTCATCTGAAGAAATAAAATTGACATTTGCTTGGTGGCTCAGCAGAGGATTTGTGATGATGTTTGGCTTAGCTCTTGGAGCAATGATATCTCCACTATTTAGTAGGTCCTGAATTCCATACCTTAGAGCTTTACAAACATCTATTTTATGCCTAGGTCCTTGGTGATAATCATATCACTCATTAGCATTATAGTTCTTGGGTAAAGGGTTTAGGGGTAGTCTTAGCTCTAAGGGTTTAACGAGTTGTGCTTCCTAGGCTTTCTTATAGATAGCGCTTAGAGGCATTCCCAATTCTGAGAAACTTCTTCTTTCCAATCTCATTGGTTAATGGTAGGAGACGGTGCTAACTTCTCCTCCATTTTTGGGGGCAGAGTGAGTGGTATTAGAGGTGAAATCGATGTTCTTGCTGTATCTCAAACTCGAGGATTCATCTTTAATTTGATCATATTGAATCAAATCCTTAATTTAGAAGCTGTAGCAATAACAGCTTTGAAGCCTGGGAGATACTGGGTTTACAAGTGAATTTGATATTTAGGAAGGAGATTTTTCACAATAATGTTGATTTTTTCTTCCTCAGATGGATGGTTTACCATTTGGGCTACTTTTGCTCTCCACCTTATAAGGAATGTAGTGAAGGACTCTCTTTGGCCTTGCTTAGTGGTTTCTAGATCTCACAAGGTGACATTCACTTTAATGTTATAGTGGTACTGCTTGACAAAAGCATTGCAGATGTCATCCCAAGTTCTCTTATGATTTTGATCCAGATCTAATAACCACTTAACAGCAGCTCCGGCGTCACATCCTAACTTTAGAGATATGATGGTCTTAGAACACGGGGAGACATAAGGTCACCCACGCCTATAGAACCCACTTACACATATATAAATCATGCCTAGGATCATACCAAACCTTATATAATAACTCATTTAAAACATTATATTAAAACCTTTAATTGCAGAAGACAATAATTAGACACTTCACATATAATCTATAAGGATATAATATTCATAATTCACTCAAAAACCTTAATAAATAATATTTCAAATAAACATCAAAAATAAATATTCCTGGAGCATCTAATGACAACACTTCATAGCATGGTATTATTAATGACTTTGACAAGGAATCCCCAAGCGAAGTAGAATGCTTGAGCCATCATCTTGCCTCCTCACATTTCCTCACTTGGAACCACACAAGAAAAAAGGGGTGAGATAGATGATCTCCATGAGCAAACGATAAAGCACATACATTAACACATATTACTTTGAAAAGGAAACTCATAGCTTATACACATAGTTCATGATTATAATTCATGAGTCAAGTTGTAATCTAGCAAAGGTTCAATTTAACAAGATTGTAGAAATCACACTTATAACACTTAGTGAGTAAAGGTTGTTGCTCTATCACTCAAACACTTAGAGGAGAGGTGGCATTAAACCAAATTACAACTCCTATCACTTAGAAGGTGTGAAGCTAATAAGGTCCCATGGCTAGAACCACCCCTTTCTAGTTGAAGTGGATACACTATCCCTATCCATTGGGTTAAGACCATATGCATAGGTTTCTAAAATTACCCGCACGGCACAAGGATTTTTGCATAAAGGGTTAGAGGTACCATAACTAAAGCTAATGGTAATCACATATAACAATAACATGTATTACAATAACAATAGCAATTTAACTTTGAACAAAAGATACAATGATAGTGTAATTCCAAAAAGAATGTAAGTTAAGGCAATAATCATAAAGGTATTATCCTTGGATAATCAAAAATGGTTTAGGACCAATTATCCTTTGGCAACCCAAGATTAACAAGGAAATCATAGAGTTCCATTTTAGAATAGAAAGAACTTGGGTTTCAAGAATGTCAAAGGTACACGTATCACGATAGCTTGTACTTGGTAACAATATCATAATGTTTACTCACCTTGTGGTTCCTTCACTTCTAGTACGCGTAGCCCTTTTGAACCTCTAAAGCTCCTCAAGCTCTAACATAATATTTAATTCAATATTTAGTATTTATTTAATCATGATGCTATCCTCTCCCATAACTACCCCATGCACATATAACATTCACATACACTTAAAGTTGCACATATAAGTGCATTCATCATTTGCATATAACAGGTTGACTTTAAAAGTCTTGCACACTTAGCTTTAATAAGCCCATATGAAAATATGTTATAACTTATGTCAATACCTTTCTAAGGTCAACACAATATCATTATCTTAATATCAATTCAATTTAACAATCATCTTAGTACACTTAACACTCCCATACATGTCAATTTATTAATAACCTTTCAAGTATCTTGCTTAACTCTTATGACCCATTCATTCAATTAATCTCTTCATCAATTCAAGACCATTAATTCATTATCAAGTCATCATAACCTCTATTTCCATATTTACTAATCACATTCACATTCTAATCACAGCATAAGATTAAGATACCTTAAGTATACCAAAGTGTCTTTAGGCTTGTCTAGTGTCTTTCCTTCAACCAATATGCAACTTAACCATTTATCATACATACATACATGTCAATAATCATTAAAACACATCACATAAAAATTATAGATATTGGAATAAAATCCCATGGTAGACGAATGCTTCATTAAAGGGAAAAACTGAATTTTCTCACTTTTCGCACTTTCCATCTATTACAGTAATATGTAAAAACATGGTTTAAATCAATATTTTTATATTAACACAACAAAAATCATTTTAGAACATTAATCTACATGAATTAGTGGCAATAGATATATCTCATTCATGAAAATTCAAATTTTGGGTTTTAGGATGCAAAACCATGAGTTTTCTTGTTTTGGGTATTTTTCGATCATTACAATAATATGTAAATAGGTAATTTAAACCATTATTTTACATTCAATCATAGAAAATATCAATTTAGAACATCGACATGTATGAATCAGTAGCCATTGATCATAATTATGCATGAAAATTCCAAGTTTCAAGGTTTAAGGTGAAAATCATAAGTTTTTGCGATTTTCGCACTTTTCGTTCATTATAGTAATATTAAACAATTATCAGTTTAGAATATTAAACAATTATTAGTTTAGAATATTAAACATCACAAATTGGCAGCCATTGAGTTGTCAAATCATAGAATTTTCCAACTTTCAAGTTCTACAGCGAAAACCTTGAATTTTCTTATTTTCTGAAACTTTTTGGTCATTACAGTAATGTGTAAAAATATGATTTGATCCAATATTTTTCATCAAAATAATCAAAATTTAGTTTAAAATTCAATGATGTAGAAATCACCCCCCTTGGTATTGTCTATGCATAAAAATTTTAATTTTGAGTTACATTATTCACCTTTGGAGAAATCGCGTAGAGAGGTTGGTGCTTTTGGTAGAAAAATTAATTTTTCTCTCAAGAAACCACCTAGCCAAAATTTTATCAATAAAAATCAATAAATATTTAGATCAAAATAATTTTCCCAAGATTAGTTTCATAAAAATCAAATAGCAAATTGAAAGAAAAAAGAAAAACTTATGAAATGGTTGCGAAATTGCAAAGTTGAAAGTGTTTTTGAGAATTTCAGTAGAGAGAAATATTTTGAGAGAATTTTTCTATCAAAATACTGAAAAACATAATGATGGCTACTGAAAATTAAGGGCTGGCCAAAATTCTCATTATATATTAGGGTTTGGGGTGCAATTTCCAAGTTTGCCCTTAATGAGCTAGGTTAAGAGTGTTTTAGTATAATAGACTTTTGGGTATTTGGGCTTTTTATTTAATTTTGGGGTTGATTATAGGTAATTAAAAATAAAATATTTTTCTTATTATTTCCATTAAAAATTTCCCCAAAACTTTTATTTAAAAATTATTTTAAAATACTCACAGAATTATTTTATGCTTGAAAATTGCATTTTTTCATGAAAATTCATTTTATGAAAAATAAATTATTTTATGCTAATGCACTTTATGTAAATCATTTATTTTACAATAATAACTCACATTAGGTATATTAAAATTAATTTAACATGCCACATACTCATAAATCACATCATACATGAATTTCCATAAAATCATATATTTTATCGCAACAACTCTAAATTCAAGCAATTTATCACAAAAACTCCTAGGGTAGATGTGGGTTGTTACATCCAATCAATGACTATTAGAATAATTTAGCAAGGAGCTCATCATCCACACCAAAGGGTCTCATGGCACCCATATACATTCTGAGGTGAGTTTTGGGACATGTGGTGCCATTAAACTTGTCCATGACCAACATTTTAAATTTTGGTGGAACCCATGCATTTGGGAAGAGAGCTAGAGAGTCGACATTTATCATGTCTTCGTGCTTTTTGACATTCTTGAGTGTTCTTTCCATGGCCTCAATTTTCTCCATTAATTTCTTAGCTTCAAGAAAGCTGGAGAGGTCTCCACTTTGAAAAGGATTCACAGCAGGACAGAGAATAGTTGTGTTCAAGTCCACAATAAGAGAGGTTAGAGTTTCAGGTATTTTTCCATTATCAGCGAGATCAATAATGGGTGGAGTAAAAGTGGGGGCATGGCTAGTTTTGACTTAAGCAGAAGCAAGCTGAGCAGGGGGAGGAGTGATGGTGGTATTGGCCATTTCCTTAACCTCATTGATGATGGACTAATGTTAGGAATTGAGAGCACTAGTGAAAGTGGCAAACTGGGCATTAAGAGCATGGGTCAAGGTGTCAGCTTGAGTTTTGAGAGTGGTGGTGAGTTTGGCTTAAAAAGTCTCCTCTTGTTTCTTGAGGAGGTTAGCGAAAAAGGTGCTCATCGCATCTTGATCAAAAGGGTTAGATGTGTTGGCCATTGTTTTGTACCTTGGAATAGAAAATAGATAGAAAAAAGTGGGTAAGAATATTGAATTATGAAGGAAAAACTAGTATGAATGTAAAGGTGTGTCGGGAAAAGGATTCCCTCCACATGGTTGGTCATCAGGCTTACATGTTGATAGGGTGAGTGTGTAGGGTATTTAAGGTAATGGACCACTGGTTTAAGGTTTTTAGGTTTTACTTTGTGAAGTTTCTCATGTTAATGTATGCATGGCGATGTCATGATGCATGCCAAAAAAGGTTTCATGAGCATATGTACAATTATCTCCATTATTATGGTACATGGAACCTAGGGTCAATGTTAGGGTGACTACATGTACAAGGGTGAAGGGTGGCTTGATTAAGGGTCCCTGTCCTACTAGAGCATCAATATACCTAACCACATGTGAGGCAAAGAGCCTCACGTGGGTCTAACAGTATTGATTGCTTATTACACCACCGAAATGATTGGGGATTCATTGTGGGGTGGAATGCTTTTGCTATCTCCCAACATACTCAAAGAGAGTTGTTAAGCCAATGCTACTTGCCATCCAAAAGTTTTCCTAAAGCTAAGGTTAGGCAAGGAGCCTTTATTATGCAAAGTGATGTATGAAAGTCAAATTATACTTAATGAGCCAAATGGAGATTATTTTGGAAAATTTTTTCTTAACCAAATAGTAATCCTCTTATTTTTCCTTTTTATTTGAAAAAGGTGGCAACTAATTCCCCAGTGGAGTCACTAACTATGAGGCCTCTCGCGAGCACCCGCCCAGTCTGCTATAGGGAATCAGGATGTTCATTCGGGTTTAAACTCACAATGGAACTCTCGGGTTGGAATTTGATTGATTTTTGAAAATAATTTTAGAAGTCGCCACTTTAATTTTATTTAATTGGGAAAACATTAAGGAAAAAATCCAAGTTGACTCTAAATCATTAATTTTTAATTTGCCCATGGATAAAATCACTAGCCTCAAGCCAGGTTTGATTTTGGGGACTAGATTTTTGGTTAAATAATCACAATTCGGTTCTTAAATTTAATTTGACTTTAAAAAAATGATTTCATGAATGACATTTATTGATTATAATAAAATTCATGAATATGACATAATATGAATGTATGGTGCATGTATATTAATGAAACAACTGAAATAAACATTCATAAATTGAGGAGAGTGTTCCCTCTTGTTCTTTAGAAATTTAGGGGAACCACATAATCACTCTTTAACTCCAAATAATTACATTAATAACAAATCGGGATGTCTTCTATAACCGTTATAGGATTCTAGAAAAACCATAGATTCCCTTACAAATATTATAAAAAATAATTACATTTGAGAAAAGTGAAAAAAAAATAAGCTTAAATTGAAAAATTGGATTTGAAGTTTAGATTTAAATTTCAAACGTGCCTATGTACCCCGCTGAATAGGAATCAAAACTCCACATAGTTCATTCAACGATTAAGTGGAGGGGTTTATAGATTGATAAAAATGATTTTTGGCTTGGTGATAAGTTTATAAAAATACCTTGGATTTTGATGGATGAGATAGAAAAAGTGTTTTGCCGGACCGAAGTTTCATTTTATCGGACTGCATAAATGGATAAAAATGTTTGGTGAGTGAATTAATTAATTAAAAATAGTGGATGAGTAAAAAAATGAGATTTTTGATTTAATAATAAAAAAGGGTAATTAATTAATTAAAAAGATTAATTAATTAATTAATTTGTGAGTGATAAAAATGATTTTAGTTAATTAAGATGATTAATTAACATGGTTTGGGTAAGGAAATTAATTAATTAAAATGATTAATTAATTAATTAGAGAATGATTAGAGGGAGAAGAAGAATAAAAGTTGATAAATAGCGATCGATATCAACGTTAGTGTGTTTGAAATGAGGAAATGAAATGGCTATTTAAAGGAAAAATGAGGTAGCGATGATTTGAGAAGTAAAAATGTGAAATGACAAAAAGGATAGGCTAATAAATATTAAAAAAAGTTTAACTGAGGGTATTTTGGGCACTTCAGCCCAAAAAATTTTGGCTGGGCGATGTAGAGTCACTCCTTACATAGCATGGAGCCTTACCAGAGAAGGCGGGGCTTCGCATCTCCTTGGACTTGGAGCCGTATTTCTAATGTCGAGCCACATCAGAAGCTGACGCGAAGCCAGGTCAGAAGTTTATGCAACCTAGCACGCTCATCCATGCATTTTTCTAGTCCATTTTTAGGGCGTCCAGGTCAATTTTTGGGAGTTATAGAATTCAGAAAATTATCAGTCAATGTCTTTAGGCTCGAAATTAATTTTAGAACATTTGAATAGTAGTCTGGGAGAAAATCTGGTTAGTTTTGAGAAAAATTTGTCTGATACAGTAGATCCAGTTAAGGTAGGAAAGACATCATATTGTGCTAAGAATACTTCAATCTGTTTTAAAGAGTTCAGAATTAATTTTGGACGTACTGAAGTAAGAGTTCACACATATGGATTGGTATATACATGTATTGAAGAAGATAATGCGCTCCATGCCTAATGACATATCAAAAACTATTGCACTTGCCAATAGCACATTTACTATGAGTTTGAAATATTTTTATAAATTTAATTACTTTGTTGTTGAGTGAATAGCTTGAACTAATGTGAATTTGTAATACAGCAAGTTTTGGAGTCATTATCATACAACAAAAGTGGGAATTATATGTTTAATTCATTGGCTTTAAGGTTATATAATGCTGACAATCTCAATTATGCCAAAAGTTTTGTTGATGCTGATCAAGCTCTTTTCGCTTGCAATGTAAGATGCAACCACTGGATTTTGGTTAGACTGGATTTGCAAAATGAAGTTGTACATATATACAACTCCATGAAAATTGACCAAAGGTTGCTTAACTCTATAAAATGGATAATGACAACTATGCCAAGGCTTCATGCTTACACTAACTACCACAAAATCAAGCATATAGGCTGCACATAACATAAAACGTGGGATATTAAAGTTGAACAAGATCTCCCACAACAAAAATGTGGATTTGGTGATTGTGGTATTTTTGCACTGAAGTGGATAGAATACTATGCCCTTGGTATATCATTGAATGAGATTGCATTAAAAAATCCTCAGAAACTAAGGCGTCAAATGGCTATAACTATTTATTGTGTTGCAATGGAGGAAGAAAAAATTTAGCAAGCCAAAGACAAAAAAAAAAAGATATTAGAACGTTGTTTTAAGTATATTATTCATTATTTTATTAAATTTATATTATTATCCAATAATTTTATCAAACATTCTATAGTTCATTGATATTTTAACGTTAATAATGTATAGTCCATTAATGTTGAATTCAACAGTATTAGACTTTATTAATATCAAATTTGACTTTATTAATGTTGAATTTGACTAAATTGATTGTTCAATTTGTGGATCGGTTATATTAATTTGGTTCGATTCAAATATGGTTCTAAATGGTTCTCAGTACAGATATATATGAATATCCAGAATTGTACCAAACTGCTCACACTAGTTCAAGTTGATTCGGATATTTTACTAAGGGTCAGTGTGAACCCTCAAATTTGCATCCTTAGGATCTGACCGCAGCTTGACACTTGCTAAAATTAATGTGTTACACACTTGAAACTTGCACCTTCAAATGATTAGCACTCGATTACGAATCCATAGAATCAAACTAGGCTCAAATCAGATAAAAAACAGATGAGAACAGACTAAAAAATGAGTTGCGGTAACCTGCGGGCCGATTGCGGCAACTTGCAGCTAGCTACAGTTACCGCAGCCTCCATTGCGATTACTACAGAGGTCCCTACGATAGCCAATTAGCTATCACAGCCGATGCTGTGGTTACTGTAGCCCAGGAAAAATTACCGTAGTGCGTTTTTCATGGTTCCCACACCGAAAATTTGTAGTTTTGAGCTCCCAAACTTTCCCTATAAATACCTTGCACCTCCTAACAACTTCCAAACACAATTACATGCTTCTTAAAGCTTTCTAAACCCTATTCCTAAGCTTTCCAATCATCAAAATCCTCTTTCTAAACCTCCAAATCCCTAAAATCCCATTCCAAAACCTCCTCCTTCATATCAAACCTTATTCATAAGCTTCCTAATCACCTTAAACCCTATCTCTAAGCCTCCTAATCACCTCAAACCTTATTCCTAATCTTCTTAATCAAGAAAAGGTGCGATTCAAGTTATGTCATTCAAAGAGAATTTGTGATACTCAAGCAAAGGTGCGATCCAAGTCCCTCTAAAAAGAGTTCGCGCTATTCAAGAGTCCTTCTTCAAAAAGGAGTGCTCGTGCTATCTCGAAGTTAAGGTGGAACTTAGATCCAGTACCAAGCTCACTCCTTATGTTCCTCGCCGCCAAAGCCTAAGGTAAAAGTTCTCACCAAAGCCTAAGGTAAAAGTTCTTTCATTTTCCTTTTCAAGTCTAATTTTAGGATCTAAATCTGAAAAAATCTAATTTTTGTTAATTAAAATCTAACCTAATTAACCAATCTCTAAACCCTTAAAATCAATCAAAACATGATAACAAAGACAATGACTTAAAAAAACCCTCCTTTGCAAGAAAGGAGAACTACATGAGGTTTGATTCCCATTCAAAAGGATATGTAGGCTTGCCGTCTCTAAGGCATTCAATTCCACTAAAATTAACAACTTCTTCTCTCTATCACCTTCTTCACATAGTCTAGGATCAAAATTGCTTTTTCTTAAATAAAAGTAAAAACTTTTAGTTCTTCTTATTATAATTATTTTGTTATTCTTTTTTTTTTCTTACTTTAAGCTATTTATATTATATTTGGAGAATGTGTGTTTTTCCTAGAACCTATAAGGGTTAGAGAAAAGATCTCCTAATTTGAACATTTTGGCTTGTAATACTTTTAAGTAGTTTTTTTCCCTTATTTTTTCGCATTTTGTAATTGCCATTATCTCATATTTGTCATGCATTTCGCAAGTAATATTTATTTTATGCATCATATTATATTTGTTCTTGCATACATAAAAACTTCTTTTATGAAAGCTATTTTGTATTTAAGCCAAACTAATTTTTTTTTTTTTGTATTGTTTTAACCAAAATCTAGTCCCTAAGCCTTTTTGGTCATTCGAGGACTAGTGCTTTTCCTTGAGATAAATGGTATAATTTTGGAGTCAATTAAATTGGGTTTTTCCTTTAATTTTCCCAAACTAAAATAAACAAAACTAAAGTGGTGACTCCTTTTGCAAATTACAACTACAAAAATACAATTTTCTGAAATCGTAGTAGTTCCCATTGTGATGTTTCTCCCAATGAGCATTTTCGATTCCTCTCTAGTGGATCAGACCGATGCTCAGGCGAGGCCTTGCAACTGGCGACTCCATTAGGGACTTCAAAATCTTTTTCAAAATAAAAGATAAAAGTGGACTACTCTTGGTAAAACAAAAAGTTTGGCTCTTTAGTACAAAGTAGCTTTTCATGCATCACTATATTGGGCTTGTTGTCCAAAACCCTAGTTTCTTAGGAAAACCAAAAGATAAAAAGTAATATCGAGTGGGCAACCTTCCTTAGGTCTGCTTGCCGATAGTGAAATCATCTAACCATAACGTATCTTCTAATCTTTTTAGAGGTGTAACGAGTATACAAGTATCATTGGACCCATGCAAGGCTCCTTGACTCACATGTGGTTAGATATATTGCATCTCTAGTGTGATGGGTTCCTTTCAAACCACCCTTGCCCTTTCATGTAACGACTCATAGAACCTTCCTTTAGGATTGTATGCACTATAATACTGAACTTGGTATTTCATAAAATCTTTTTCAATCATTCATACATGCATGCATGGCTTGAACCTTGTAAGGAGTCAAAAACCTATCCAAACATGTTTACACCCAAAACCCATTGGTCCACTTGAACCCATGGTCAAAACCCAAAACCCATTAATCCACCTAAACCCATGGTCAAAATCCAAAACTCATGGTAAAAAATAAACCCATATATGGTACCCTTATCCTTATCCACAATCCTTATCCAAGCTAAACACTGACCTAACTCTATTTTTATAACCGTTACCCAAGCTAAACACTGGCCTAGCTTTCATCCTTCATAATTCTTACCTAAACTAAACACTAACCTACCTTTCATCCTTCACCCAAGCTAAACATTAACCTAGCTTTCATCTTTCACAACTCTTACCCAAGTTAAATACTGATCTAGCTTTCATCTTTTATAGTCCTTACCAAAGTTAAACATTGACCTAGCTTCACTCTTATCCTTAATCATTACCCAAACTAAATGTTGACTTGGTTTCACCTTCAACATTACTATCCAATTTCATGCTTCTATCTAAGCCCATGGTCTAGTCTACCATTGTCCAACTATCACTAAGCCCATGGTCCACCCAACCTCTAAATCCATGGTACATCCATAACCTAATCGCAAAACTCATGATCCCTCCATTCTTAAGCCCATACTAAACCATCTATAAATTGCAAATCCAATTACTTGAGGCTAAACTCTAACCTAGCCTTCCTAACTAAACTTTGGTTCCTCAAAAACTAAAATCCGACCTAGCTACTCAAAGCTAAAAATCTGACCTAGCTACTCAAAGCTAAAATCTGACCTAGCTACTCAAAAGCTAAAATCTGACCTAGCCACTCAAAGCTAAAATCTGACCTAGCCACCTAAAGCTAAAATCTGACCAAGCTCACCTAACTAAATACCTACCTAGCTAACATCACACACCTCTACCCTCCTTTTTACTCATACCTTCCAACCTAGCCATAAGACACCGTCGTCTATAAGTCCAACATCCTTAGCCCATTACTTTCAAAACCAATCCATTACCCCCAGATTGACAAATGCCTATAAGCCTACCCTAAACCTAGTACCTTTGGCTCAACACACTACCCTTGGCCCAACATGCTACCTTAAGCCAAATACCTTTGGCCTAACATAATACCCTAAACCCAATACCTTTGGCCCAATACACTACCTTAAGCCCAAGACTAATACTTTTAGCCCAATACACTATCTTAAGTTTGATACCTTTAGTTCAACCTAATACCTTAAGCTTGAGACCTTGACCTGTGTAACATTAGGAAATCATCAAAAGCCTAAATGAAGTCATCTTACAACATCAATGGGAGACTTTTTCCTCAAAGTGTGAATGTCCATCTCATTGCTCCTTTTCCAAGCACTTACCTTATTCTTTGACTTGGTTTTAAAGATACCAATGGCAAGCCTGACTGATATGGAAGCTCTAACTAACCTACTCAAGAGGCAAGAAGTGAACCTTCAAGCTATTCTCATCTCCACCCTAAACGCTCCACGAGCCAATTTCAATCAGGCTTTAGCTAGCCAATAATCTAATTTTAATAATGCCCTAATTCATATTACTTCTGCTTTCACTAATGCTTTGAGTTTCCAATGCCAACTTATCATCGATGAAGTGAGAGGAATGTTGAACTAAGCTAAGCCCATCAATGCTGCACCTACCATTGACATGACCTATAATTTTACATCCTCAATCTCAAACACCAGTGCCATTCTAGCCTCAGCCATGCCATCAGTCTTAGATACTAACCTTACCTCTTCTTTGAATCCTTTTCAAAGCAATGAAAACCCTACCTCTTCTACTATCAAAAGACCTTTAAACCTTAAATTGATGCACTAGAGCAAACCCTCACAATGGAAAAAGGGTGCAAGAAGAGCAATACCTCCACTCCCCTTGCCTTTACTGAATGGAAGGATATGGACACCTATACTCCCTTTGTTGATGTCGAGTGAGAGAGTATAGAGGTAGCTAACATGACTAGTAGGCAACCCTTAAAATCTCAACAAAGGGCTTTCACAGATTTGGGATTTCCATTAGCAGCGGTTTATAAGAAAGGCTTTGAAAGCAAAAATGGTAAAACCCATGGAACCAAGAGTCCCTCCTAATCCCTTACCAAAGAGCTACCACCTCAATGAGTATTGTGAATAACATCAAGGAGCAAGGCACCAAATCAATGCATGTAAAGCTTTGAAACATAGAATCCAGGATCTGATCAATAGTGGATACATCATCCCCCTAAAGCAAGACCCAAAACCTTAATTTAACCCTGAGTAGCATAACATGGAAGAGTTCAAGGCTAGCTAATCTAACCTATTTAAGGTTGAATTCCAAGTCTGAGTCTGAGTCTAAGCCTAAGCCTAAAAGTCTAAGTCTGAGTCTAAGCTTAGGCCTAAAGTTCTGAGTCTGAGTCTGTCATTTTATTTTATTTTGTCAACCATATCAGTCCCTTTTTTTTTGTTATTTTATAATAATGTTTCCTTTATAGTAATGCATCTATGTTTTCTCTTCATTATTTATACATTAACTTTCTTATCTTCCTTGATTGAGTCTGAAACAGATGAGCTTAGAAAAAAAATAAGAAAAGAAAAAAGGAAAAGAAAAGAAAAGAAAATGAAGAAAAAAGTGGTAAAGATTAAATCCACCACAATTAGCATAGATCAAAATATGGGGTGTCCTCATTCTCTCGAATCAATAAATGCTTCACGAGCTCCTAACCAAAGAAGGACCTCTCATAAGCAAGTAAACGTAATTACCTATTACACAATTGGGTAATCAAATGATGCACCTCAACAAGGGGCAATAAGTTCAAAGAAGACCTCTCTCAAACCCAGAATTCAAAGATTAGAGCCTCTCGACATGAAAAAAAATAACAAATCATGGTGCAATGCTTTCTCCCAAATTTCATTAATCCAAACTCCCTAAGTTGAAAATTTGAAAGGGCATCTTAGACAAAAGTTAGTGCTAAAAAAAAAAAAAGGAGAGAGAGAGAGAAAAAAAGAGAGAAAGCTCATCCAAGTCACTTTCCCTCATGTCCAAAGTTGTTAAATTATCAATCTATCTGGTCTCATGTCTCTAAAGTCATCCTTCCTTATCAAAGGCTCATTCTTTAAAGTTGTGTTGTCTTCTATACCCTTGTCTTACAATAGGGCCATGTTTTCCCAGAATGTCATCATTTGTTGTCAATCCATCCCATCACTTAGTTCAAAGAGTTAATACATATCTCTAGTCCTTCACATCCCTATCTCTCACTTGGGACCATGATCCCCAAGTTGTCTTCCTCCATTAGCCCTTTAGCCATTCTTAAGGGCTCTTTGTTTTAGCCAGTGTAGTTAGTGTGTCATCAAGTCAAACCAATTAAGTGTTACTCCAAGAGTCTCTTCAATCTCAAATAATCAGAAAAGCTTAACTCGCTCTTTTCCATGATTTATGCTACAAAAAGCAAAATCATAGAACCTCCATGATTCTTTTTAGAAGTTTCAGCTTACTTTCAAACCATTCCTAAACTTTTTCATCCCAAGCCTCATTTGCAAATCATACCACCATTTCAAGCTCAAGTCACGTACCACCCATTTTTTTTGGCAAAATCTCATCATGGGCAGAACCAAAAATCCCAAGTCTCTCAAGACTCATCATCTTTGAATTTAGTTTCCTTGGCAAAACCAGAACTCAAGGCATATCTCCCAAAGCCTATCATCCTCAAGTTGATTAAGAAGGACTCGAACCAGTCAAGGCCCATCTCATGCCTTTTTGGAAAATATCTCATGATCTTTAAAAGATTAAATTGGCAAAACAACATAATCCCTAAGAATCAAAGCCTCTTAAAGCCTGAAAACTATTCTGATGCAACCATGTCAAAGGGCAAACCCTTATCCATGAGCCTATGGTATCCTTATGACTAAAAACCTATAGCACAATACCTGAGTCAAAGCTAGCTGTCCAAAGCACCCTCGTAGAAAACTATCCTCAACACTTAGAAGCCTTTACCTTGAAGCCCAAATTTAGAAGCCTTCACCTTGAAACCCAAAACCAAAAGCCTTCGCCATGAAGCCCAAAACCAAAAGCCTTTGCCATGAAGCCCAAATCTAGAAGCCTTCACCATAAAATCCAAACCAAGAAGCCCTCACCATAAAGCTCACTCCTAAAAAGCCTTCACCACGAAGCCCACTCCTAAAAGGCCATCATGATCTCCTTTAAGGCAAAATCTAACTGAGCCTTCCAAATTGATTGCCTAGCCTAACCTTTTCCTTTAAAGCCAAGATTAACCTTCTAGGTCTAGCATCCTAACCTGATCTCTCTAACTAGGCATTCCGAATGAACTCACCAGAATGCCATAACTTGACCGAACATTTAATTTGATCTCTTACAAAGCCAAACTAGACTGAGCTTCCAAATGAATCTAGCTAAACCTAACTTAGCCTTCTAAACAAATCTCCCCTAAAGTCAAAACCAGAAGGCCATAATTGACCAAGCCAATTGCTAGACCTGACCTTCCCCAAAACTAGACTTGACCTAAACCTTATCGTCTCAAGGGACTTGACCCCCTTGTTCAAGCTTTCCAATGCAGCCTCAAGCTAAACATTATTGCAAACCGAACACACCTAAACCTTGCCCGACCTCTTCCAGCCATACTTGGTTTAACCTCCCAAAGTGACTTCTTCCTAGGCCAAAATAATAGCCATTGACCAACTAGCCTCATATCTAACATGCCCATTTCACCCCTAAAGTAGCCGATCAGCCAAAAAAAAAAAAAACCAAACTACTTTCCTTTATCATCCTAAAGTGGGGGCACCTCCCTTCCAAATATTCACCTTTCCAAAGTGGGGGCATCTTTCTCCCAGAAGCTCAGCACGCTATTACCAAATAGACCCTTCACAAGTTTAAGGTATCCAATCATTGCACAGTCAGATGCATTTCACGATAAAATAAGTTATAAGTCAAACTTCCTAATCAAAATGGATCATCTCTTTCCTACCAGATAGGGTCATCATCATTCCTACTAGATAAGAACATTATTTTTTTAGCTCTTACCAGAAAGGACAACCTTAGGATTGATAACTTAAATCTAAATTAGGTATCCCTTTTTATCAGACTTATCCTAGGATAGCTTTAGGATCCATACCTTAAATTTAAATTAGGTATCTCTCTTAATCAGACTCATCCTAGGATAGCCTTAAGATCCATACCTTAAATTTGAATTAGGTATCTCTTTTAATTGGACTCATCCTAGGATAGCCTTAGGATCCATACCTTAAATCTAAATTAGGTATCTCTTTTAATCGGACTCATCCTAGGATAGCCTTAGGATTCATACCTTAAATCTAAATTAGGTATCCTTTTTTATCAAACCCATCCTAGGATAGCCTTAGGATTCATACCTTAAATCTGAATTAGGAATCCGCTTTGATCATACTCATCCTAGGATAGCCTTAGGATCCATACCTTAAATCTAAATTAGGTATCTCTCTTAATCAAATTCATCCTAGGATAGCCTTATGATCCATACCTTAAATTTGAATTAGGTATCTCTTTTAATCGAACTCATCTTAGGATAGCTTTAGGATCCATACCTTAAATCCAAATTAGGCATACCTTAAATATGAATTAGGTATCCCTTTTTATCAAACCCATCCTAGGATAGCTTTGGGATTCATACCTTAAATCTAAATTAGGTATCTCCTTTAATCGAACTCATCCTAGGATAGCCTTAGGATTTATATCTTAAATCTGAATTAGGTATCTCTTTTAATCAAACTCATCCTAGGATAGCCTTAGGATCCATACCTTAAATTTGAATTAGGTATCTCTTTTAATCGGACTTATGCTAGGATAGCCTTAGGATTCATACCTTAAATATGAATTAGGTATCTGTTTTAATCATACTCATCCTATGATAGCCTTAAGATTTATACCTTAAATCTAAATTAGGTATCCCTTTCGATCAAACCCATCCTAGGATAACCTTAGGATTTATACCTTAAATCTAAATTAGGTATCTCTCTGAATCAGACTCATCCTAGGATAGTCTTAGGATCTATACCTTAAATCTGAATTAGGTATCTCTTTTGATCAAACTTATCCTAGGATAACCTTAGGAGTTATATCTTAAATCTAAATTAGGTATCCCTTTCGATCAGACCCATCCTAGGATAGCCTTAAGATTCATACCTTAAATCTGAATTTAGATATCCCTTTTGATCAGACCCATCCTAGGATAGCCTTAGGATTCATACCTTAAATATGAATTAGGTATCCCTTTTTTATTAGACCCATCCTAGGATAGCCTTAGGATTCATACCTTAAATTTGAATTAGGTATCCCTTTTAATCAAACCATCCTAGGATAGCCTTAAGATCATTTCAACTATAAATGTTTAGATCATCTAGGCATCCCTGTGGTTCTTTTTCTTTCACCACTTTTATTAAAAATCAACCATTTTCACCCAAACATGTCTAGACGCTAACTTAGGCATCCATTTGGTTAATCTTACCATCCCTCATCCTAAGGTTCACTATCATCAAAATCGCCTTTTGGTCAAAGCCAATCCTGATGAGGGGGCAGCTATGAACCCTCAAATTTGCACTCTTAGGATCTGACTACAGCTTGACACTTGCTAAGATTAATATGCTATGCACTTGAAACTTGCATCTTCAGATGATTAGCACTCGATTAGGAACCCATAGAATTAAACTAAGCTCAAATATGATCAAAAACAAATGAGAATGGGCTGAAAAACGAGCTTGCAGCCAGCTGCGGTTACTGCAGAGGTCCCTGTGATAGCCAATTAGCTACCGCAGCTGATTCTGTGGTTACCGCAAAGCCCTTTGCAGTTACTGTAGCCCAGGACAAATTACCGCAACGCATTTTTCCTAGTTCCCACATTGAAAATTCATAGTTTTGAGCCCCCAAACTTCCCCTATAAATACCTTACACCTCCTAACAACTACCAGACACAATTACATGCTTCTATACTCTCCTTAAAGTTTTCTAAACCCTATTCCTAAACTTTCCATTCATCAAAACCCTCTTTCTAAACCTCTAAATCCCTAAAATCTCATTCCAAAACCTCTTCCATCACATCAAGCCTTATTTATAAGCTTCCTAATCACCTCAAGTCTTATTTATAAGCTTCCTAATCACCTTAAATCCTATCTCTAAGCCTCCTAATCATCTCAAGCGTCATTCATAAGCTTCCTAATTAAGAAAAGGTGCAATTCAAGTTATGTCTTTCAAAGAGAATTCATGATACTCAAGCAAAGGTGCGATCCAAGTTCCTCCAAAAAGAGTTCGCTCTCTTCAAGAGTCCTTCGTCCAAAAGGAGTGCTCATGCTATCCCTAAGTCAAGGTGGAACTTAGATCTAATGCCAAGCTCACTCCCTACGTTCCTCGCTACCAAACCTAAGGTAAAAGTTCTTTCCTTTTCCTTTTTAAGTCCAATTTTAGGATCTAAATCTGACAAGATCCAATTTTTGTTAATTAAAATCTGACCTAATTAACCAATCTCTAAGCCCTTAAAATCAATCAAAATATGATAACAAAGGCAACGACTTAAAAACTCCTTCTCAATAAAGGAGAACTGCATGGAGTTTGATTCCCATTCAAAGAGATACGTAAGCTTGCCATCTCTAAGGTATTCAACTCCACTAAAATTAATAACTTCTTCTCTCTATCACCTTCTTCACATAGTCTAGGATCAAAATTGCTTTTTTTTTTAAATAAAAGTAAAACCTTTTAGTTCTTCTTATTATAATTATTTTGTTATTCTTTTTTTTTTCTTACTTTAAGCTGTTTAGATTATATTTGGGGAATGTGTGATTTTTCTAGAACCCATAAAGGCTAGAGCAAAGATCCACTAATTTAAACATTTTGACTTGCAATAGTTTTAAGTAGTTTTTTCCCTTATTTTTTCACATTTTATAATTGTTATTATCTCATATTTGTCATGCATTTCACAAGTAATATTTATTTCATGCATCATATTATATCTGTTCTTGCATATATAAAAACTTCTTTTATGAAAGCTATTTTGTATTTAAGCCAAACTTTTTTTTTTTTTGTATTGTTTTAACCAAAACCTAGTCCCCGAGCCCTCTTTGGTCATTTGAGAACTAGTGCTTTTCCTTGGGATAAATGGTATAATTTTGGAGTTAATCAAATTGAGTTTTTCCTTTAATTTTTCCAAACTAAAATAAACAAAATTAAAGTGACGACTCTTTTTGCAAATTACAACTACACAAATACAATTTTCTAAACTCATAATGAGATCCCATTGTGATGTTTCTCTTGATGAGCATTTTCGATTCCTCTCTAGCATATTGGACCGGTGTTCAGGCGAGACCTCACAGTCAGGTATTTACTATTTCGGAGAAATTGTCGGGCCAGGGATCTAGGTCGATTCGGAATACCAGCAATCCTGTGCTCAACCCTACTTCCACATATATATATATATATATATATATATATATATATATATATATATATATATATATATATATATATATATTACTCTTTGACATAGCAATTTAAGAGAACATTCGATTTTGATATAAAGAATAAACCTCAAAAACAAAGATAAAATTTTGGAGAATGGATCAAACTTTTTTTATATTTATATTACAACAGTGTAAAATTAACCTAGCAAGCCTTCACAGCTTTGATTAATTCATGACACCTACATTTAGGTGATGGTTTCATAGTTCTCATTGGAGCAAAATAATAAATTAGATAGTGGTCACTAATCATAATATGATAATAATGCAAAACTCTTTATGAAGGACAAAAAGCTCACGATTTTCATATGAGCAAATATTCTAGGGACAAGTATGATGATTTAGATGTTTCTCGAGTAAGCAAACTTGATTACTCAAATTGTCAAATAAAAAGGATAATTATCGAGAAAAAATGAAGAGAATAAAGAAAGAATAGAAAGAGAATAGTATCATCATTAAATTAATTTTATAAAAATTCATAAATAATTTATTTTAGTTCTCTAGAAATGTATGATATTAATTTTTTTAATAAATTAGAATGCTAGTTTTTCAGAAATTCAAGATACTTAGTCTTTTTAAAAATTTTTAAAAATTTTAGGTATCATCAATTCTTCAAAAATTTATATTTTATTTATTTATTTAGTTATTTAAGAACTATAGAAAATATTTATTTTTCAAAAATTATAAAGAATATTAATTTTTTAAGAACTGTAAAAAATATTAATTCTTTAAAAACTGTTGAAAGTATTAATTTTTTAGGAACTATATTGATTTATTTAATTTTATAGGAACTATAAAATATTAGTTTTTTAGGAACTGTAAAATATTAATTTTTCGGAAACTGTATTAATTTATTTAGTTATGCAAAAATTTAAAATACAAGTACTTAATTAACTATAATTAATTAATTAAAATTAAATAACATTAAATAATAATATTTTCATAAAAATAATGATAAAATTATTATTACAACAGTAACTATATATCATGAAAAATATTGTTATACACCAACATAATTATAATAAAGAATTCAAATATCACAGTAACAAAAATTTAAATACTACTAACAATTCAGAATTAGATTTAAAATCAGACAATATAAAAAATATCACAAATTTATATAAAAAAAATGATTAAAATATATTAATCATAAATTCACCTTGCAATCAATTCACTGTAAAATATTAACAACAAAGTCAAGATTTTCTATTTATTTTCTTTTTATTTTTTTATTTTTTCGCCAAAGAATAACAAAGTCAAGATGCCATGATATGAAACCAGCAATATACATGTGCTTTGTCGATCAAATATATAGTTTCATAAATCGAGGATTCATCAATGTTCGACTCTTTGCAAAATAATACATATTAATCAATTAACATAATACATATTAATCAATTAATTAATTAGGGTTCTAAATACATGTACAAACAGGACTCTAGTCCATAAATATAGAACACCATCATAAAATTAAGTGAGAGCATATATATCTCATGCTGATAACATTTTACAAATCGGCTTATTAGCACAGCATATTAAATTTAATAATAAGAACAATAAAATAATGAAGTAAAGGGAATGAAAGAGAGAAAAAAAAAATATGTAGAGAGAAAAGATGCTCAAACTCATACTATTAAATTGACTCTAACTTCCTTTATATGGAGGAATAGCCAGGTTTTAGTGTATATAATATTACTAAAATAACCATATACTATAATCTCTCTAAAATATATACTCAAGAATGTTTAAATAATATCCACTTATAATAATTTATTTATAACAATATGTATATAGCTAATTAATAAATAAAAAAGCTAATTATTTAAGTTGTAGCTTTTTGGAGTGACACAATTCCGTGTAGTAGGTCTCTAAAAAGGGATAATTCTGTATTTACTATACATACAATAACATGTAACATCCTGACCTCAAATTCATCATGAGTGACGAGATTTAAGGGAAGTGATTGGATTGGGAGCGGAAGAGTATAGATTACTATATGGAAATCGAAGCACTAAATGATTATCATTGTGGAAGCTGAACCCTTGATTGTATGAAACAAGGTGGAGGATGTTAGAAAATCATTTGAGGAGCTAGAAGTGATATAGAAATGAGTGAGATAAGGAGTGTAGGAATGGAAATTAAATTAAGAATCGAAACCCTAAAAGGCTACAAGTTTTAAAATTGAGGCATTTAGAGTGAGTCGGTAAATGCTAACTCAGGAATAAATTTTTATATCTTATTTAGATAAATTAGGTAAATATAAGGATTTTAGAAGTGATAAAACTCAAAAAAAAAGTTGGAATTAAGCATAGAAAATACCTAAGTAAAATCGATACATTACACACATAATTGACAGATTTTGGTTTTCAGAATTTTAGAAAATTCTAGCCTAGGGAAAATTGATAGGAAGGTTATTAAAAATAATATTAGCAATCTAAATTAGTGATAAGAAAAATGTTATTGGATAGTCATACAGTAAATATGGATTTAAAATGTCAATTTTGTAATAATTAGCAAATTTACCATCATCACTTTGACAAATCATTACATAATTCATAAAAATAAGTAAGAATAAAAAATAAAAAATTATAGTCAATGGCTAGCCAAGCTAAGGGAAAAAGGAGGATCGAGATTGAACAAATTTACATCAGAATTAAATAAATATAAAAGAAAATAGGAATATATAAAGACTAGTTGTAAGATCAACTTCATTTTTGCCTACCAAACTTAAAATTCTACTAAGTTAGGAAATGAAAGGGAGTGAACAACCACCAAAGAAGAGAAAAACATGAGGGAGAGAAAGAGGAAGAAGAAAATACAAAGGAAGACCAAAATCAAGCTCCATCCAAGGTAATAATCATATTATACTTGCTAGTTTATGCTTTATATTGGGTTGTTATTAGTTTTGTTGGTTTAGTTGATGATGGATTGAATTGAGAAACAGGAGAAAATGAAGAGGAGGTATTAACTAGGAGAGAAAATGGTAGGTGGATTAGCAAGGAAAGTTGGTGGAAGTGTGAATGAAAGAAGATGGTTTATGGTTTGGTAATAAGGCCAAACTACTAGAAATTGAGCCTCAACTTTGGGAAACCTAAAGTCAGAATTTGACACAGCCAAAACCCAAAATACTTGAAGCTTAGGATGTGAATTTGAAGGCTATGGAAAGGCTTGACTTAATTCCTAATATAGGTGTCACGGGAGTGGAAATAGGGCTGCCCTGCATGCAAGTCAAATTGTGTTGCTGAGAAATGAAGCTCAATTTTGGGAACCTTAGGGTGGGAATTAACTTATATATAAAAAAGAAAAAAGGAAATGAAGCTTACATTGCTTATTAAATGATTCTCAAAGGGCTTAGCAAAATTCTAAAATAATAGAGAGTTATTCAACTATTATCAAGGCTATCTTAGTATATAAGATAATCAGGGTTGTAGGATTCCAATATGAGTTTTGAGAATTTTAACAATAGACATAGCTGAAAATTAAAACAATGAATCAGTCTTTTATATGTTAAATTTTAATTGGTAAAAGACATTAGGCATCAGACTTAAGGATTTTGAGTTATTCTATTAATATTGAGACTAGCTCAATCTATCTAGGACAGTGCTGTAGGACACTAAATTTTGTGTAGGGATTTAAATGAGCTGATTTTTGAATATTTTGTATCCTTATATATCTAACTTATAATGGAAAAAAGAATTATTACAATTGGAGTAGTATAGTGACACAACCCACTTATTAAGCCGTGATGGTCCTATGGCATACGAAGATATAAAGTCACCTAAACTCGTAAAACCCAATTTACTTTTTACTTTTTACCATTTACTGTTGAACCTTATCCCAATAACAAAACCCAATTGCCTTTTCTTATTATCAACTACTATTTTATCATTTTACATATAACCAAATGCTCATTAATATCATTTTAATATTCATCTCATTTTACATATGTTCATTACTTATTATACTAATATAAATACAATTTATAGTACAGTTCACAGTACATATGAATTTGATAACATATAAGTGCTAAACCTTCAATAACCATGGAGCTCTAAAACAATATTCTTCATAATCATATAACTTAACTTCATACACTCGAAATTAGCAAAGCAACTTCCAAGAGGAAGAACAGGGCTTGGAATTTACCTTGCTGACTTATCAACCTGACATGAAAAATTTAAACAATTAAGGAATGAGATAAGGCTCAATGAGTATATAATAATACAATATATGGTGAGTATATGCATCATTATCAGGGTGGCTCATTGTGACAATGGAGTGATATTAATCAAAATTGTCATTATGATTCAATTTCTTACTTAAGACGGAAACAATAACCTTAGCGGAAATAGTATTTTTTTGGAAGCAGAATGCTTCCCACACATATAAATTCAAGAGTGGCAGCCTAAGCCTTGGTCACTCACGTGCATCACATTATGCAAGACTGATCAGGCCTTACAGTTAGGCATTCCCCCCTAATAGAGGTTGGGTACTCTCGCCCCACTTGCAGGCTTGTACTAAGCACACAAAATCCGATGTATTACCCCACATCAGAAGGGTACTTCTGCTTATCAATATCCATTAATAGAAGGTTCATAAGGAATTCTTAATGTGGAATTCAATGGAAAATATGCCAATACAAGAATAATTCTCATCAAATTTTATATTATGAAATCAATGTGGAAGGGCTCATAATGGCCAAATGCCACAAAGGAATGTCATATTCAATGGTTCAACATTTAATGGGCAATCCATATTTGACATGAAATTGGGATATACCAACAAAGATGATTTAATAAATAATGGTGCTTGGAATATGGTACATATCTGTCACAACCCATTTTTGAGCCATGACTATCTAAGGGTATAGGGAGACATAAGATCACCTAAACCAGTAGAATCCTCTTAAAAGTTATTAATTGCCGAAGAAAACTACATTACCCTTATCCCAAGATCGAAACCAAAATAACTATTCCTTATCACCAATTACCATATTAATTGTCTATATGATAAATCATTATTATTTTAAATCCATTTTCATGCTTATCGCTTTTAAACTCCATTTTCTAATATTTTAATTACAACTCATTCATATATTACTTAAGTGCTTGAACTAAAATAAAATAGTACCAAACCACACACATACTAATAATATTTTAAATTATATCATTATTACAGACATTCACAATCCATGGAGCTCTAGAGTAAAACTTCTAAGATACAACATAGTATATACATCATAATACCAAAAGTAACAATGCAATTTTCAAGCGGAGTCATAAAACTTGGAATTTACCTTACTGATCTATTAGCTAGTCCTAAAAATAAACAAAAACTATGGGATGAGACAAAGCTCAGTTAGTACAGAATAATATTATAAAGGTTAAACAATGATGTGTGTAAAATGGTGATTCCTTTTAACAATAGGTAAAATGGATCAGAAATTCTTCTTATGGAACGATTTTCCCACATATGTATAACAAGTATTATATCTTTAGCAGAAAATTTCCTTTCATGGAAACAGTATGTATCCCCCATAATCAATCGAGTGGTGGCATACGCCTTGCTCACTCTCACATGCCTAGTCACACGTATAACTGATCAGGTCATACGTACTGAGGACCTTAAACACTTCCCAGCTAAGGTTCGGATAATCTTTACCCTATCTATGGGTCCATTACCATTGTGCACAAGGTCTAATTTATTACCCCATATTAGAGGGGTTTTCTGCTTATCATGGTAGTATTATAACATTTTACCTTTCTATGCATGAAATGATTCAATGGATAATATATCAATAAATAATTAGATTCCCATCATTGATCACATTATATGATCCAAGCAATATAAGCTCATTTGGCCAAGTGCCATAAAGATATATTTGATTCAATTTGGCTCAATAATCGATAAAGCAGACAATGCATGCCAAAGAATTGCGATGCATTTTAATTGGAAAATGATTTAATGTTTATACTTATGTTTAAAGCACAAGTTATAATATATTATTAAGTACTCACCTCTTACTCCTTAGATCCTATACCGATAGACTCAGTGTAACTAATAGTGAGGCTCCTCGATATCCCGAGCAATGTCCTTGCCTTTTAATTCTACAAACACACCTAAACAAGGGTACATCAAACTCTATTCCTTTAACTTTCTAACCAAACTCTAACTAGTTCATATGAACATATCATTCCTCAATATTACATATCATTTACCCCTTGCTTACACATATCATAAACCAATTCAATATCCTTTAAATATCCCCCATAGCACAGTCAAAGAAACACATGTAATATTATCATCTAATTGCATTCTTAATGATCTTATTATAAGATCATGAATGAGGAAATTCATAAAAAATGTTATCTAGCAATTAGTCGCAAACACTAGAACAAACTATTCTAATATGGCAAGAAACATAACTGCTCACAAGCAAAATCCCAGCCGTGCCTCCACTCGTGGGAGGCCATTGGATGAGTTTCTAAATTTTCTTATCACACAGCTAGAATCCCAGCTGTGTGGTCACCCGTGATTGTCCAATCTCCATTGATTTTCTCATGCTTCCTTTGTTGTTTCTCACTTATTAAACCCCAATTTCTTAACTCTTATACTCAAATTCCATCAATTAACATATAAAACTAATCCTTCCTTAAATCCCTCCACTAAAATCAAATCATATAAATCAAAAGAAAGGCATATAACTATTAGCAATCTATCACTCTTATGCTAGAAACAAGGAAAGAATCACTTAAGTACAAAACCTTACCTTGAAGTGCTTGAAATTTGGTTCTAGGTTGAAGAACAAGTTGAGAGGTTTTTCTTTTGGTGGGAGTTGTGTCTTTTTTTTTAGTGGTGAGTTTGCCAAATGAGAATAAATTAGCATCTTTTTACTTACATATGGAAGGAATGGATGGTTATGATTTAATTTCACAACTTCAATGGCTATGATTCAATTAAGATGGATGGCTATGATAAATCAAGGTGGATGGCTAAGATCATGCTTAGGTGGATGGTGACTTAGCATAAATAATGATGAAGAATAATGAACTTGGACAATGGTGATGGTAAAATGAGATTTCCACCATTATTAAGAAATGGGCTTAGTCAAATATGGTGGCTTTCTAGTCAATTTAGGTGTCTAACCCAATTACTCACCATTCTAATCATATTTAATTTATTCTAACCCTAGTAGAGTTAAGCTCTCACCAATTTTGAGCCTTAGTGGGCCTACCATTCCATGGGCTTGGGCCTTGAGTCCAAAGCCCATTAACAAGTCTACCCGAACATGTTTTTCGAACTCAAAAATTTTCCATAACTTTTTCTCTTTCCTTTCACTTGGCATTTTAAATTTTACCTTCCCATATCATAATAAACTCAAATAAAGACATATTGTCTCAAATTAATTCAATAAAATATACATGAACATTCACCCTTCACAAAAATACACAATCATACACTTAGCACTAAAAAGGGTTCCTTTCATCCCATTACTATATCATTGGTAATATATTCATTAAATTCTTATTCTATGGTATTATTATAACTCTAATGAGCTAGGGAAACCTCGGGTATTACAATATCATATTATATTATTAAGTACTCACCTTGGACTCCTTTACCTATATTTATGTTTAACTTTGATGCTAGTAGTGTTCCTCGCACCATTGGACAATATCCTTGTCCTTATCTTTACATTCTACACATTTGCATTTCAATTACATATTAATCACTTCCTTGTTATGTCATTAGTTTAAATTTAGCTTAACTTATTAACACTTTTATCTTGTTCATTATAATAATAACTTATTACTTTTAAGGTCAAGACACACTATACATATACTTGTTACGAATTTTAACACTTTCCTTAGTTGTTTTCCAAATAGCTAAATATATTCACTTAAGGAAAGATGATTCATTTCCTCCCAATTTCACATTTCAATTTCATATTACTCAATTAGAATCAATTTAAACAATCTTTATTATTCAATGGAAATAATTCCACTTTCACCTTCCAATTCCATAAATGAACCTAATTCATTAAATTTGGGAAAAATCATTTCTATCAATTGGATTTGAAATTAACATCATGCAAATCATGTTACACCATCTTTAGGCTTAATTACCCTTCAATTTCATAAATTCAAGTTCAATTCTCAAAATTTCCAATTTGTCCATAAACCCTAGAATTTGGGAAAAACCATCAATTTCCCATTCAAACTTCAAATTGATCATAGAATTATGAAATTAACATGTTAAAAAGCCTATATCATCAATTAGACATGGGAAACAATTATTAGAACTAGAACTTCCTCTTTTAACCTAAGTTATATTTTCAAATTTTCAAGTTTTGAAATAAGTCTCCACAATTCAATTTAACACTTCTAAACCATTTTTCTCCATCTAAAATAACCATAGATACCTTCAAACATAATCTAGAACAATCCTTTAGACCAAATCAAAGAGAGGTTGAATCTAGTGCTAAATTACCCTTACATGTGCTCTTTGCTTCCCTTGCTTGTTTTTACTTGATATACCTTAAGTTCTCAAGCCCAATCCCTATATTTAATCAAAGAACATATAAAATAAAAATTTCCTAATTATACTTGCTTTTGGCCAAATCATATAGATGGAAGAAAAAGAAAGTTTTTGCAACTACAAAACCAAAGTCATGCTTAAAACACATAAAGAAAGAAATTAGCATAAACTCTTACCTTAGGAAGCCTTGTTTTGAGTTGCTATGGGTGGTGGCTGAAATTTAGAGTTTCTTTCTCTTTTAGGATGTGTTTTATCATAGTTTTTGCAAAATGGAGAAAAATGATCATCTTATTGTTTATATATGGAAGATGGATGGTGTTGATTTAATCATCTTTAATCCAATGGCTACGACTTAATCATAATGGATGGCTATGATTTAATTAAATTGGATGGCTAGGATCTTATCTAGGTTGATGATGTTCATCATAAGGTATGGAAATAATAAAAATGAATGTGGACTTTGGTGTAGGAAAAGTGAAAATTCAAGTTGAAGAAAGATTTGATATAGTAAAAAATGGTGGCTTCCAAGTCAAATTTAATGGCTAGCTCTTCCAACATGAAACTTAACTTTGGTTAACCATTCTTAACTCTAGTTAAAAATATGATCACCTATTCATGGGCCTTCTAGGCTAGCTATTCTAATGGGTTTGGGCCTTGGGTTCCAAAAACTCATTAACAAATCCATATGTGCACATTTCATATTTAGTAACTTAATAAATTTTTCATATCTTTACTTTCAATTTAGTGCATATATTTTTACTTCCTAATTTCTCTACACATGCTAAATATTGTTAGATAAATTTTATTTTCTTTATAATGTACATTTACTAGCCCTTTATAATGGACATTTACTAGCCCTTTAATAGCATTGTTCAAGTATGTAGATTATGTAGGCTCGCTAGGTTAAATTGAGTTTGACTTCTATTTTGTCATTGTAACTTTGGTTAAAATCAACTTCTCATGTCACTATTATTATCTTCAATGATCAAAGAGATGTTTAGGTATTATATTCATACCCATTCACTAGCACTATAGAGTTATATTTCAAATAATTAATTAACGCAGTCATATTAAGTCAAACCTGGTTTGACTTCCATTTTACTATTAAGATGCTTATTAAAATTAATTTCATTTTTCATTCTTTGCCACATTATTTACTAAAATCACTTCTTATAATATTGTTATGATTCTTGATGTGCCAATAAGGTTTTGAATAGTACAGTACATGAACATTGTAGATATCGTATTTTGACCAGTAATTTTTAAATTTTTAAAATTTTATTGAAATGAAAGAAATATTTTAATTTTAGATATTTTTTTTATAATTTTTCAAGTTTTACTTTAAATTTCATATTAAAATAGAATTATTCGCATTTTTTTTTAAATTTTAGAAAATGAAACATATTTTTTTATTTTTAGAAAATAAAATTATATTTTTATAAATCAAAAAAGGTTAAAATTTAATTTCAGAAATATATAGTTTAAAAGTTAACTTTTCATTTATTAGGAAGTTTTTATTTATTTATTTTTATATTAAAATACGAAAAAAAAAAAAAGAAAGGAAACAGAAAAGGAAAAAGTAGCCAGCTCATCACCTCTGCACAGACACGCCTCATATCTCTCCGCCGTCTCTCTCTTCGGACACCCCACAAACGCCTCCTCCTTCGCAGATTCTCTGCACAGACACTCACAGACTCTTATCTCTGACGCTCTAATTCCCTTGCTGATTTAATATAAGCCATCTCTCCCATTCTAAGGATCCTTCCATAGCCAACTCTCACTCCCTCTATTCACTCTGACGGCACACAGTATCCCTCATCTTGGGTCTGGTTTGTTTGCATTTCATTTGTGATTTTCTCAGTGTTTGGTTTTGATTTTTTATTCCATAAGCAACCGGGTCAGGCCTTTAGTATTTCTAGTGATTTTCAGCTTGGTGTTTATCAACTTGTTGTCGTACTCAAAACGGACAGGTCTGGTTCCCTTTTAGTGATTTTGGGTAACGATTTCTTCCTTCTGAATCTGGGATTTATTTACCTTTCCCTTGGGTTTTGATTATTTCAAATTGACACATCTATTGATATATATTTCTCTTCCATTTGTTTGTTTGGATTTTATTGCGTCTGAATATAGGCGGAATCATTTTTTTTGTTTTGTTTTCTATTTATTTGTTGGATTTGAAGGAAATTAAGTCTAGCTTTTAAGCAGTTGTGATTATTGTTAATCCTTAATCTGTCTTTGATACTTAATTTTCTAAATCTTAAGATATTTTGGTTCTATATTTGCAGCGATATCGTTCTTGGGTCTAGTTTCTTGAATATTTATTGGATTTTGGTGTCTGGTTATTATATTATGATTTTCATTTCATCACAGATAAATGATACAAAGATTGAATGTTCTAATCTTGGTATTTTGGAGCTCTTTGAATTTGATCTCAATTCATTTTCTTGGTGAAAATAAATGGATTTGTGTTTGTTTATTTTTGTTATTTTTTTTCATTTCTTGATTTGAGTACTAATCTGATTTTTTTTACAGTTCCAGATGAATTGAAAAAAAAATTTGATTTCTGAAGAATTTAATTTTACTCTATTTTCTTTGTAATAGTTAAACTTTATTTTATAGTTTCTGCTTTTATGTTAAATGTATGGTTTGATATAAGAAAATAGCAAAAAATAGAAAAAATAAAAAATATTTTCATTGCACTTCACAGTGCGCTCACAGTTTTGGTTTGTGGACGTTGGCGATGAACTAATGGTGATTCAATAAGCCAATCTCTATATCACTATTACTCTTGAGATTTTTCATGATCACCACTAGTAGTGATTACACAAAGTAAAGAGACTACTAATCATGAAAATTAATTTTTTCAAAAATATGTTCCTAATAAAATCAAAGAAATTAATTGATGGAAATGAAAGGTAATTTAATTTGGGCTTAATTTGATAGTATAAATATGTTATTTTGAATGATTTATAAACTTTTATAAAAAAATAAAAAAAGATATTTTTGCTTAATGGGCGATGATGAAGATCAAACCCATAAAAATAGAATTTCTAAGTAGAAGCAGCATAATTTTAAGCATACCAATTTTAAGATTAAATAGTTTGATTCGGCTCGATTTGAAATTGCTATTATTTTTCTAAAATCGCTTTAAAATAATATTTTTGAAAATCAATTTTTGATCTAAAATCATTTTGATAATTAAAAAATTTATTTTTAAGTTTAAAATAATTATGATAGCTAATTTTAGATTTTCGAATCGATCTATTTAGTTTTTAATAATAGCGTGCTAAAATTAAATTGCTTCTTAAGAGATTTTTGAAAAAAGGAAAATCTGAGCCTGCTTTTAAAAAAATAGATAAATTTAGATTTATATTTTTTCTTTTTTTAAATTTTTTTTAGAATTAGTATTGCTTTTTTTTTTTTTTATTTTGCAGGAATGGGTTGTGGTCAAAGTGAAATCAACGCTTAAAGATTTTTATTTTTGATTTATTTTATTTTCCATTGTAAATTTTATATTTTTATAAAGTTGTATTTGTAAAACATTTATATTATAATAAAAATAAAGTTATATTAGCATTTATTTCATCTATGTATAAGATTATATTAGTAATGCATTTATATTATAAAGTTAAATTTATAACTTTACATTTATGTTATAGTCATTTTGAGCTCAAGTTAAATTATTCTTTCATTAGACCTTCAATTTCTAAAATAAAAATAACAACTCAAAATTAAATATTTGAAAATTGACTTCATTTCACTTATAATTGATTAAATTTTAAAAAGAAATAGACAAATTGAGTAATAAAATAAAGAAATAATCTTTTAGGCCAACATAAATATTTTACAAAATTAGTATGGTGAGTGTCTAACACCTTTCCACTGTATTTTTGACTCTCAAACTCAAATTTTGGTTTAATAGATCAATTTTCAAAGGTTTCCAACTGAATATTTTAAAATAATTCAGTAGGTGGCGACTATTTTTAATTTGAAAAATTTAATTGATATTTTCTTGCTATTCGTATTGCGGAGTCTAAAAAATGTTGTGACAAACGTTATGATGTCTCTATTGCTAACTCTAGTAACTAATAGGTTAGAGAAATCATAGGTATTACATATAGCTTGAGTTATAACAGAAAAAGTGTGACTAGGTCATTATGAGACTCAAAGACAAAATTTAGATTTTAGAATTTTGATATTATTGCTTAGCACAATTAAGCTTATTATGTACATATTTTATGTTTAGAGGAATAGGGGAAACAAAAAAGGTGTGAGGATCAAGAAGTTAGGGACCATCCTTATTGCTAGTGCCAAAGAAAGATATGCGATAGAAGAGTTGTAAAGCCAAGGTGAGCGAATAGTATACAATTAATATTGTAATTTGAATTACTAAAATTCCATACATGTTTATTGAAATCTTAAAAGATGATTTTAATAAAATTCTTTACAAGTATTATTTCATTATAGAAACTAAATGACTTACTAAAATCTTTTTATGAGTTTATGAGTTATTAAATAACTTATAAGTTTGCAAATATTGAAGTGTATCATAAAAATATTTGATATATATAGTGTTTATTATGAAACTATTTTTGTGTTGAAGTTGTATTATGAAACTACTTGATATTTGCTTATTTGGAATTATATATGGCTTTGGATTCTTTAAGAATCCTAGTGATAGAATTGTTATTAATATTTTTCTACTTGATCTTAAAATTATCAAAGTTGAGTTGTCCTATTTATATTATCATTTGACCAATGAATGAGGTACGAAAAATGGTATAATGCCTTGAATATAAAAGCAGAAATCTCCTTTATGATGTGGGGTACATCAAATTGTGTGCACACTTTACATTGGAGATAGGATATAATATACAAACTCTAACTAAGAAGAGTAATACTCCTAGCCATGAGATCTAGCCAATCTTATGTAGTTCTAGTTATGTGGCATTGCTTCGTAAGAAGAGCCCTTGCCCCTAATTGATTACTTAATTATCAATAAGCATACAACAAAATAATTGCTCTCATCTAGTTAAAAATGATTTTTGCTAAGTATATAATTTAATGAAATTATCTATATGTATTTTATTATATGAAAGAAGTGTTACAAAGTAGTACAAGAGGTGTGGTTAATACTCTGCAAGAAGGGTTGCTACTAATGTATGTGAGATAGTTGCAATTCGAAAGAAGTTTTGAAACAAATATTATTAGTTGTATTTATATTTGAATCATGTTTCATATTTGAATACATATTTGAACTATATTACAAGTTATTAGTGTTCAAATGAAGTTTGTAAAATAATACTCTCTCTGTTTCAAAAAGGTTGTCCACTGTTCTTTCTTAAAATGTTTTAAAACACTTGCTTACTTTAAAAATAAATATAGATATTTATCTATTTTTATCTTTATTAATTGAAAAGTGTGTTTTCTCAAAATTAATAGTAAATGTAGTAATAAATAAGTATATGCAAGGGTATAAGTAAAAAAAATATAATAAAATTTATAAGTTGATAAGTAATTAATGATATTTTCTTAAATTGTGTCAGGAAAGAAAGTGGATAATCTTAAATTAATTAAAATTTCTTTCTTATCTAAAATTAATTCATTTTAATACTTAATAATATTAAGCTTTCACTTATATAAAATTTATTCAATTTAAAAGTAATATAAACTCTCACAAAATCAAGAAATTAAATTTATTGATTAACTCAATTCTTCTATAAATCATAAAATTTCATGTAATTATGCATAAGCTAATTTATAGAAATTTATAATAATTATCAATTAAATTCATACAATTTCATAATATAAACCTATAAGTAATTCCATAATAAATTTGTATTAGAGATTTATAAAATAATTTCAATACTAAATTTGTATCTAATTTTCATAATTTAAATTCATGGCTTAATTAACTTCTTTAATTTAATTACTAAATAGAACATATATATATATATATATATATATATATATATATATATATATATATATATATATATATATATATATATATATATATATATATATAATTAAATTCATAATAATACTCAATTAAATCATAAATTTACAAATAATTTTGAATTCACTAATTTAATCTCACTAGTAAAATAAAATTCATATTAACTCATAAATATATATATTCACAATAATAAATAGTCTAGAATATATATATTTAACATAAAACAATCTGAAAATTAAATAGTGCATTCGGATTCGAGGGTTTTGAACTTACCCATGTAGACCAGTTGAACTAGGTTTGTAAACATCATTAGGACGTCAAAATGGAGTTGTTGGAATGAGATTGTCAGAGCCACTGCTAGTACTGCCACTGTGGACGATGGAACTCGAAGTCAAAAATTATATCATCCGATTTGTCTCATCTCTAGAAGTTCGAAAATGTCCTCTACTCTCTACTGCTCATCGTTAATCATTGTAGATTAGAGTCCAAAAGTTTCATCGGCCACTATTAGATCTCTCTATCTAGTGTGTTTTAGGGGGGCAAAAGAGGTATCAAATTGAAGCTATCAAATTGAAGCTCTCCTCGAAACAATATAAACAGTGCCAATTTCATCTGAATTGGTCCCCAGAAATGGCCGGAACAACCCTCAAAAGTTTTTATCGCTAGAATCCATTAATTGACAGTTGCGTCACCACCAATGGTCATCTTTCGTCACTGTTGGTCCACCTAAGATCTTCGAATAATGTGTTAGCCGGTGGTGATGGCAGTGTCACCCATTGCCATTTGAAGATCCATCAATCATGCCTTTTCTTCTTTGGTTCTCTCTCTCTCTCTCTCTGGTTGGTCAGAAATATGGGGCAGCCACTTGATTGGTTGTTACTCAACTAATATGATGAGCTATAAACTATATAAATATAAATTTCTTCTTTTTTTTTAATCATAATAATAATAACAACAACAATTATTTAAACTTTAGATAATAAAAAACTAACTTTAATATTAACTTGAATTTAAGAATTCATAAATAAATAAATAAATAAATAATTACCTTTCCGCAAAATAATAAAATCATAAATATTAATATTTTTCACATTATAAAATTTAAAAATTCTATTAACTATTCTCATATAACATCTCATTATCTTAAATACATGACATACACTATTTTAAATTTAAATATATAAAAATGTAATAAATCAAAACATAGAAATTTAACTTCATTAAATATTTCATTTATCAATATATAAAATTTTCATCACTATTTTGAATATTACAAATATTACTTTTAAATATACTAATATTTATAACAAAAACATAATTAAATAATATATTTCTTATAAAATAAGAATATTTGAAATTGACAAAGATTCGGATCATTACACATATCTTATCCGAAGGTTATCCTCTCTACTAATCACAAGAAAACAAGTGTCAACTTTATCCTAATCTCCTATCTACCAATAGTGTCACCACCCACTTATTAAGCCATGATGATATTACGGCATTGGGAGACATAAAGTCACCTAAAACCTGTAGAACCTCGTTTAACTTATTGTTCATTATTTACTATGTTAAACTTTATCCCCAGATTGAAACTTGATTACCATTCCTTATTACCAATCACTTGTTTATCATTTTACATATTATAAAATACTTAATTAGTAATACTATTTATGTGCATAACTCATAAAATTTCCAAAGTTGTATTCATGTCATTAACCAAATGTTCATTACTTGATACACTATTATAATAGTAATTACAATATAAATTGCAATACATGTAAACCCAATAACATTTTAGTACTAAACCTTCAATAATCATGGAGCTCTAAATCAATGATCTTCATAATCATATAGCTAAGATTTATAACACTTGGAATTAATAGAGCAATTTCCAAGCAGAAGAATAGGGCTTAGAATTTAAACAATTAAGGAATGAGACAAAGTTCAGTGAGTACATAATAATACAATATATATGGTTAGTATGTGGTTCATTATTAGGATGGCTCATGGTGACAATGGAGTGATATTAATCAAAATTATCATTATGAATCGATTTCTCATTTAAGATGAGAACAACATCTTTTAGCAGAAATAGTAATTTCTTGGAAGTGGAATGCTTCCCACGCATATAAAATACCTTGCTCACTCATATGATCACCAAAAGCGAGAAAAGTATGAAAACTCATGATTTTCACCCTAAGTCTTGAAACTTGGAATTTTCTTGCATAATTATTATCTATGGCTGCTGAATCATGCATGAAGATGTTCTAAACTGATATTTGTTATGATTGAATGAAAAATAATAGTTTAAACCACCTGTTTACGTATTACTGTAATGATTGAAAAATATCAAAAAATAAGAAAACTCATGGTTTTGCATCCTAAAGCCAAAAATTTAATTTTCATGAATGAGATATACCAATTAGGGTTGATTCCTATGGATTAGTATTCTAAAATGATTTTGGTTTTGATTGCATGAAAAGTCTTGGTTCAAAACTTGTTTTTTCATATTACTGTAATAGATGAAAAGTGCGAAAAGTAAGAAAAATTCAGTTTTCCCTTTGATGATGCATTCGGCCTACCATGGGATTTTTATCCTAATGTCTATAATTTTTATCCAATGTATTTTGATGATCATTGACATATATGTATGTATGATAAATGATAAAATTGTATGTTAGGTGAAGGAATGACCCTAGACAAGCTTAAAGGCACTTTGGTACACTTAAGGTATACTTAAAGTATCTTAACCTTATATTGTGATTAGAATTTGAATGTGATTGGGAAATATGGAACTAAATGTTATGATGACTTAATAATGAATAAATGGTCTTGAGTCAATGAAGTGATTGATTGAATGAATGGATCATAAGAGTTAAGCATGACACTCGAAAGGTTATTTGTCAAGTTGACATGTAGGGATGTGTTAAGTATACTAAGATGATTATTAAAATGAATTGATATCAAGATAATGATATTATGATGACCTTAGAAAGTTATTGACATGATTGTGATGTGTTTTCATATGGGCCTAAGTGTATGAGACTTTTAAGTCAAAATGTTATGTGCAAGTGATGAGGCGCACTTATATGTGCAACTCTAAGTATATGTGAATGTTATATGTGCATGGGGTAAATATGGGATAGGATAGCATCATGATTAAATAAATACTAAGTATTAAATTAAATATTATGTTAGAGCTTGAGGAAATTTAGAGGTTCAAAAGGGCTACGTGAATTAGGAGCAAAGGAACCACAAGGTGAGTAAACTCTATATTCCTGCTTCTAGTGTGAGTAAACACTGTATTCATGTTATAAGTGTGAGTAAATATTATGCTATTGTTACAAGTTCAAGCTATCATAATTATGTTATAGGAACCTTTGAGATTCTTGAAACCCAAGTCCACTTCCATTTTAAATTGACTATGTGATTTCTTTGTTAAGCTTGAGTTGCCAAAGGACATTTGGTCCAAAACCATTTTTGACTATCCAATGATAATACCTTTGTGATTATTACCCTAACTTATATTCTTTCTGAAACTACACTATTTTTGTATCTTTTGTTCAAAAGTTAAATTGCCATTGTTATTGTGATACATATTATTGCTGCCTTAAATGTTATTGTTATATGTGATTACCGTTAGCTCTAGCTATGGTACCTCTAACCCTTTATGCAAAAGTCCTCGTGCTGATGCGGGTAATCATCGGAACCTATGCACACGATTTTAATCCAATGGATAAGGGTTATGTATTCACCTCAGCTAGAAGGGGCAGTTCTAGCCGTGGGGCCTGATCAGCTTCACACCTTCTATGTGATAGTAGTTGGAATTTGGTATAAGGCCACCTCTCCTCTATGTGTTCAAGTGATAGAGCAATAGCCTTCACTCTCCATGTGTTATAAGTGTGATTTTTGCAAACTTGCTAAATTAAACCCTTGATAAATTACAACCTGATTCATGAATTGTAAATCATTACCTATATGTATAAGCTATAATTTTCCTTTTCAATGGAATATATGTTAATGTAAGTGCTTTATCGTTTACTCATTGAGATTATCTATCTCACCCCTTTTTCCTTGTGTGATTCTAGGTAAGCAAATGTGAGGAGGTAAGGTGATGGCTCAAGCATTATACTTCGCTTGGGGATTCCTTGTCAAAGTCATTAATAATACCATGTTAAGAAGTATTGTCATTAGATGCTCCAGGAATATTTATTTTTGATGTTTTTTTTGAGATGTTATTATTTATTAAGCTTTCGAGTGGATTATAAATATTATTTCCTTATGGATTATATATGAAGTGTCTAATTACTGTCTTCCGCAACCAAAAGTTTTCATATATGTTTTAAATGAGTTATTGTATAGGATTTGGTATGATCCTAGGCATGATTTGTATATGTGTCAATGGGTTTTACGAGCGTGGGTGACCTTATGTCTCCCCATGTTCTAGAACTGTCATGTCTCAAAAGTTAGGACGTGACACACAATGAAGTAGGATAAATTTCTACTAACCATTTCACAAATGGTAATGATGCATGTGAACCCTTAATTTTGCACCCTTTAGTAAGCGTTTGAACTTAGAAGCATTTAGGCTCAGGAAACGAACCTTTAAAAGCTGAAAACTCTCAAAATGGGAAAATCAAGAAAACCAAAATCTGTATTTTTGACATGTGAACCCCTTCAAATCATCCAAGGTAGAGTAACAAATACAATGCAACTAGAATATCAAAAAATGGACAAGAAAAAAGCAAAAACTAGTAAAAATGGGTGGGATAGGTGAAACAAGGCGAGTTGCCTATCACATCCTAATTTCAGAGATATGATGGTTCTAAAATATAGAGAGACATAAGGTCACCTACACTTGTAGATCCCACTCATGCACATATAAACGCTGCCTAGGATCGTACCAAAATCTCATACATTAACTTAATTTGACCATTAATAAAAAGGAAACCTTAATTTGTGGAAGAATAGATTAAAGATACTTTAAATACAATCCATATGAAAAGAGCATTTTAAGACTCCAAATGAATCATCAAACGTAATGATTTCAAAATAAAATCCCCCAAATAAGAATTCCTGGAGCATCTAAAAGAGACTCATCATATCACAATACAGTAAATAACTGAGACAAAGAAATCCCCCAAGCGGAGGAGATGGCTTGAGTTATCACCTTGCCTCCTCATAATGCTTACTTGGAAACCACACAAGAAAAGGGGTGAGATAGATGATCTCAATGAGTAAACAATATAGCTTATACAATAACACATATCCCTTAGAAAGAGCTCATAGCTCATAACTTATAGATCATGATTCATGATTCATGATTCATAGTTCATGGTTCATTATTTGCCATTTAGCGAGGTTCTGTGAGGCCTGACCCGAGTACCTGGTCCGATCCACTAGAGGGAATCGAAAATGCTCATTTGGGAGAAACATCACGATTGGAACTCGTTATAAGTTCAGAAAATTTGTATTTTTGTAAGTTGTAAGTTGCAAAAGGAGTCGCTACTTTAATTTATTTTATTTTAGTTGGGAAAATTAAAGGAAGAACCCAATTTAATTGACTCTAAAATTATACCATTTATCCCAAGGAAAAACACTAATCCTTGAATGACTAAAAAGAGTTAGGGAACTAGGTTTTGGTTAAAACAATACAAAAAAAAGAAGTTTTTATGTATGCATGAACATATATAATATGGTGTATGACACAATATTACTCGTGCAATGCATGGCAATATGAAATAATGACAATTACAAAAATGCAAAAAGATAAGGGAGAAACTACTTAAAACTATTACAAGCCAAAATATCAAAATGAGGAGATCTTTCCTCTAGCCCTTATGGATTCTAGGAAAAGCACACATTCCCCAAACATAATCTAAATAACTAAAATATGAAAAAGAGTATTAAACAATTATAATAAAAAGAATTAAAATTTTGACTTTTATTTAAGAAAAACAACTATGTGAAGGAGGTGATAGAGAAAAGAAGTTGTTAATTTTAGCGGAGTTGAATGCCTTAGAGACGGCAAGCCTGCATATCCCTTTGAATGGGAATCAAACCCCATACAGTTATTTCTTCTTGCGAAGGAGGGGTTTAAGTCATAGCTTTTGTTATCATGTTTTGATTGATTTTAAAGGGCTTAGGAATTTGTTAATTAGGTCAGATTTTAATTAGCAAACAATTATATCTTTTTAGATTTAGATCTTAAAATTGAAATCGAAAAGGAAAAGGAAAGAACTTTTACCTTTGGCTTCCATCGGTAAGGAATGTAGGGAGCAAGTTTAGCACCGGATCTAAGTTCCACTTTAGCCTAGGGATATCACGAGCACTCCTTTTGGAAGAAGGACTCTTGAATAGTGTGAACTCTTCTTAGAGGGACTTAGATAACACCTTTGCTTGAGAACCACGAATCCCCTTTGAAATAAATGGCTTGAATTGAACATTTTCTTGATTAGGAAGCTTAAGAATAGAACTTGAGGTGATTAGGAGGCTTGTGAATGATTAGGAAACTTATGAATGGGGTTTTATATGATGGAGGAGGTTTTGGAATACGGTTTTAGAGATTTGGAGGTTTAGGAAGAGGGTTTTGATGATTGGAAAGCTTAGAAATAGGGTTTAGAAAGTTTTAGGGAGAGTATAAAAGCATGTAATTATGTGTCTTAGTTGTTATGAGGTACAAGGTATTTATAGGAGGAGTTTGAGGCAAAAAATTCATAATTTCCGAGTAGGATTCTGAAAGGGGCATGGTGCAGTAACTGAGGTGTCAGCTGCGGTAATCGCAAAGCCCTTTGCAGTTACCACAGGGGCCTCTGCGGTAACTGCAGTCAGCTATGAGTTACCGCAGCAGGCTCGCAAGCTGCCACAGTTCATTTTTTCAGCCTGTTCTTCTCCATCTTTGAACCGATTTGAGCCCAATATGATTCTATACATTCGTGACCAAATGTCGATCATTTGGAAGTGCAAAAGAGAGGGTTCACAGCTACCCCCTTATCGGACTCGGCCGGACAGGAGGCTAGGTTGGATAAGTGTGAACTGGGGAAATTTTGGAATTTTTCAGATGACTGAGGATCTTGGTTAACTTTAAGATTTATGTTGAGGTGCCATGTCTATTTTTGGGCTTTTCTGAATTCGTTTGGACTATTTTCCAATTTTTCTAGACATTTTGAATTTCTAAACTTTATGCAATTATGGAATATTTTGGACTCCAATTGAGTTGCTTTCTATTTTTAGGCACAGATAAAAATCGTGCAGACCTATTTGTTTGGATAAAATTGAATTCTAACTTGAAATGGATTTGTTATGGTGAAATCTAGCAACTTAGCTATGCAAACTGAAAGGAAATGATGAGGTGGGGCCCACAGTTCTTTCTATAAATACCCCTCCTTTCTTCATTCATTCTCACCAATTTCAACTTCATCTCTCTCTCTCTACTTAGACTCTTTCTCTCTAAAACTCTTTCACCAAGATGGCTTCCTCAACTTGAAGGCAAGTGAGAAGCTATTCGACGCCCCGAGGTGATAAGAATCCCGAGGTTCTACTACAAGAGCCTAGAGATCATGCAAGCTTTACTAGCAACATGGAGGTATTTATTCTCTTTCCTGCACTCAAGTTAGTTCTATACAAGCAATAGAAATATGATGCAGCTTGGTTCATTATACAATGATGATTTTTTTTAATTATTTTTTAATTATATATTTTTTTATTTTTTTTTACAATGACATTTTATCATAATTAAGAAGAAATAAAATAAAATAGAAAATAGAAAAAAGTGAAGAAAACCCTAGTTTCTTATGCATGCAAAAAATTTATTTTCTGAGTATTTTATGTGAAGTCATATGACCTAAGATTGAGGGCAGGTAGAGGTAATCGAGTGAGAGTTGCTACTTATCTGAATTGCCATCCTGATGTATAAGCTATGATCAAGCCTTCTAGTTTACTTGGTCTGCTAGACTTGGACCATTCTCGCGAGGGCGATCGTGCCTTATTAAGGGCTTTGGCAAAGAGGTGGTGGGACACCACCAATACTTTCCATTTCCTATGTGGGGAGTTGACGGTGACTCCTATGGATCTCCGTTTGCTTGTTGGTTTACCTTTTCAACATCGGGCTTTAGACTTTTATGGTTCCTGGATTGCATTAGATAGTTAGAGGATGATTGAGCTATTGGATTTTGACCCTCCTCGCACTGATGTTCATGTGTCGAGAGTCTGGCTTCAGAACTGGATTAGAGATTTAGATCAATATAGGGGCTACAACATTGAGCAGGCAGCTCGTTTGTGCCTTATGATGATTTTAGGTCGCTCCATCTCTCACACGAGGAAGGACACTATTGACTTTAGCATATTGGCTTCATTGGAGGACCTGACCCAGATCTCTGAGTATGATTGGGGAGGTGCCACTTTGTGTGTAATTTATAGGGAGATGTCTGATCTCTCCCGAAATACTTTCTCTGGCCTAGGTGGTACCCATGTTATTTGGGAGGTGAGCATGTGTTCTTTTCTCATTTTTGCTTTCTGTATTGCACTTCATTGTTATCTTGACTAACTGCTATCTGTTTTGCAGTATTGGGCTTATGAATACTTTACTCTGGTATCTCCACCCTTAAGAAACTCGCTTCCTGATAGAGTGCCATTGGGGCACTTATAGAGTTATAGTAATCACAGTTGCTTTGACAGGATGGGTTTTGCTGGTTATCGGACCCATTTTAGCCAATTGGGTGTGCACCAGGTATTTGTCTTTCTAGTTTTCTTTCTATTGCTTTTAATTGCTTTAGGCTTACTTTTTGTTTTGTAGGTCTGGTGGAATTCCTATCAAGATCACTTGCCACCTTCAGTGCTAGAGTGGATGGGTTGCAACTATGTGCTTTCCTCATGCAAACTACTTCTCAGCTCCATGGATGAGAGAAGATATTACCTTGGGGAGAGAGTTAGAGGGCAGATTACTGGTGATAAGGTTATGCCTTTACCTCCCCCTGCTGATATGAGACATAGGTCAAGTATTGTAGATGATGAGGCGTTGCTAGTAGGCCTCCTTTATGACCATTTCTTGGATTATGATGCGGATTATGAATACTTCTGCCAGGCTTCCTTGATGACTGGTACTATCCCCAAGAGGGATTCTATTTCTAATCCTAAGAGATCGACTGCTGGTTCCACTTAGACCCCTTCGATTAGGGACCCTTTGAATAGAGCAGGGCCTTCTAGGGTTGCTCCTGCTCCTACTACTGCTATTCCTGACCCCATAATAGCTTCAGGATCATCTAGTGGTGATATTAGCATCAGAGTTTATGGCCTTCTACATGTTGTCAGTATTTTGCTATTGAGCAAGGGTAGCTGGTTGAGTACGATTCTTCTGTAGTGGCACCTTTTAGGTGGCCTGAGGTTCCAACTGATACTTCTAAGGTAGATTGTTTTGATTCTGCCATGACTTTAGATTCTTGTTCAGTTACTTTACTTTCTTTATCTTGTAGGTGCCTATAGATTGGGCTCATGAGGCCCAGAGGGTGATGAGCCATTTGACTATTGCTCTGTCATTTGCTTTGACTCGAGCGAAGCTGGGAGGTGGCAAAGATGATGGTAGAGGTAGAGGTGCTAGTGGTGATGAGGGAGATGAGTTTCCACGTGAGCAGAGGAGGGAGAGGTGCAGACACCGTTAGACACTCTGTCATCCTTCCATTGAGTTATTGGTTTTATGGATGATATGTATGGATGTAATGGATGTTCTAATGTGATGTTATGACATGGATGGATGTTTTAAAAAATGTAATGATATGATATGTATGGACATTTTTCCTAAATGTGATGTAATGAATAGTTTTTCTTATTATGATATGCACTTTTATTCCCGATCGTGTATGTGTAATATGCATGAATGCAATTCCTAAATTTAACTGAAATAAGGCTTTTTTTTTTAAAGCTAAGAAGCCTTGCGGTAGTTTTGAATTTGTAAGATGGATATGGAAAAGGCGTTGCGGTAACAAGGTTGTGTTTGCGGTTGCTGCAAAAGGACTGCGGCAACCACAAGCGTCCCTACGGTAGCCAAGATGGTTGCCGTAGAAGGCTTGTAGCAACCATAGGGAGGGTTGTCGTAACTATAGTCTTAGTATGGCAACCATAGTGAGTTCTGTCCTTGATGTTGACTTCTCTTGATTTTCTGTTATTTGTAAGCTCTTCCACCTCTTAAAACTTGATTCCTTTGACTTTTGAACACTTTTCAATACTTTTAAGCATCTTTCTTTGCTTTTTCAAGATTTTTTTATTTCTTTGAAACTCTTTTTCTCAATGGAACCCTATTTCAGTCATGCAATGTTCTTATGGTGCAAGAATCTTACTAAAGTGGAGAGAATAAATTTGGGAAAATATGGAGTAAGTGCCATGCCCACTTTGAGGGGAGTGAAAATTGACTGGGATTTTTTGTGCGCTTGTATACGTTTTTGGGATCCTGCTGCCTATGTCTTTAGGTTTAGGGCAAGTATGGAAGAAATGTGTCCTACTTTTGAGGAATTTTCTGCGTTGCTTATATATAATCGTAAGGCTCTTTTGGCTACTCCTGTCGAGAGAGTAGGATATTTCAATACCTTTAGAAGGCTTTTGGATCTTAGTAAGGAAGTGGCTAGTCCTATGGTGGTGGAGGATTAGGTAGATTTAACTACTGTGGTTGTAGAATTTCATGATCCTAAAGACTTTAAGGATGATAAGTGGTTTCATTTGAGGATGCGGACTCTTTCTTTTTGTTTGACTGCCAGATATATTTTTGTGAGCCCTACTAGTTGGGGTGATGCTAGGGTTGCTGGTTTGATTCCTCATATGGAAGAGGGACGATTTGTTGCTGCCATTGTACTTGTAGAGACTGTTACATATTTGGATAGGGTGTACAATTCGAGCAGTCCATGGACTATCAGCCCCATTATCCTTCAGGTTTATTTCTAACTCTGTTTTTCTTTCATCCATTTCATCATTCTTCTTCTTATTATGTTCCTTCTCCTAGATTGGTTGAGAGACCACCTTTGGATAGTGGCTCCTCCTATTAAGGTGGACTACTCTGCTTCCTGGTATGGGACCCGTACTATTGTGATCAAGAAGGGCTCTGAAAGGGAGTGGCTCAAATGGCTTCTTGAATTGGATTATGATGAGTTACTTTAGAGATGTGAGTGGTACAAGATAGATCGGTTCATGACCATGAGTTTTGGTTACAGGATGGTTTATCTTTTGGGTTTGAGGATGGTCACTTTTTATTAGGCTACTAGAGTTATACGCCAAATGGGCCATAAGCAAGGCGTGCCCCCAGACGATGCTTTGTTTCAGTCTATCCTTATTACCAAGATTGTTGCTCGAGCCATTAGGAATGGATAGGCGAGAGGTTTTGATGTTGTTCATCCTTCTCATCATTATGAAAAGACTTTGGAGTATATCGATTGGTGGATAGCAAACTCATGGCAGTTTGAGAATGCTAGGAGAGCTGCAATGATTGAGGAGATAGAGGAGGATGAAGATAAGAGTCATGATTGACCTTTTGTCCCATTTTTGTTATGCTTTTTAGGAAGGTTTTTGGCTTGTAAGGTTGTTTTAATGGTTTATGTCTTTTATTTTCTTTTTTAATGTTCCAAAAATTAAATGAGACAAATGAGACGTCTTGTTCATTACTTTTCTCTTTTTTTTTTCTCTTTTTTTTCTCTTTTTTTTTGTGTGTTCCTTTTTTTTTTTCTTCTGATGCAAATAAGAGCCAACAAATGTGTAGTACATAATGAAATTTTATTGATGATTTGGACCAAACACATATGGGTCGCTTACGTATCTCCTTACAACAATTTAATCATCATCATTTTTTTCTTTTATGGAGAATAAGGTCCACATAGTTCTTGTCTTTACATAGATGCAAATGCAATGCGTGAATTACAAGGATGCTTATGCAAAATATATCTTGAGTTGATCCAGATTGCATGGGCTTGAAAACTTTATGCCATCCAAATCCATTAAGATAGCTGCTCCTCCGGATAGGACCTTCTTTAACATGAATGGGCCACTCCAATTGGGTCTAAATTTTCCCCTTGGATCATGAACAAGTGCTCTAATTTCCTTTAAAACAAGGTTGCCTTCTTGTAGTCCTCTGTCCCTAACCTTTTTGTTGAAATGCCTTGCCAATTTCTGCTGGTAGCCTTGAATTCGATACAAGGCATCCAGCCTTTTCTCATCAATGGCATTGAGCTGTTTATGGTAGCCTTTTGCCCATTCTACTTCGTCCAATTGACTCTCTTTCATGATTCGAGTTGATTTTATTCCCACCTCGATTGGGAGGACTGCTTCCATTTCATACACTAAGGAGTATGGTGTAGCACCGGTTGGAGTGCGTACATCACTATATCTCCATAAAGCATAAGGTAGATATAGATGCCAATCTTTATAGTTTTCAACCATCTTTTGAAGTATGTTCTTGAGAGTCTTATTTGCAGCTTCTACTGCACCATTTGTTTGAGACCTATAAGGAGAAGACCGGTGGTGTTGGATTTTCTCCTTTTTCAATAGCTGGGTGACTTCTTTTTGAAAGTGGGATCCATTGTCGGTGATTATTTCAAATGAGACTCCATACCTACAAAGGATGTTGATACGAATAAATTGAGCTACTCATTTAGAATCTAACACTTGGTAGGGTACAGCTTCAACCCATTTGGAAAAGTAATCAATTGCCGCCAGGATTTATTCATGTTTGCCTGAGGATTTTGGGCTTATCTTCCCACTGACGTCGAGGCCCCAAGTAGCAAATGTCCAAGGTGTGGTGATTGGCAATAAAGGTATAGGAGGTTGTTTATGAAGCTTAGCATAAACTTGGCATTAATGGCATTTTTGCACATACTTATCACAATCCTCATTCATGGTAAGCCAAAAATATCCTTGGTTTACGATTTTGGGCACCCAAGCAATACCATTCATGTGTGGGCCTTTGTCACCACCATGCATCCATTCCATGATTTGTTGGGCTTCTTCTTCAGTGACACATCTTAGGTGGATATTATCCCAAGTCCGTTTATAGAGCACATCCCTATTTGGAATAAATCCCTGGGATAACTGTCTTAGAGTCCTCTTTTCTATTTTAGAGGCGCTTTCAGGATAAAGCCCATTCTTGATATAATTGAGAATATCCCAAAACTATGGTTTGCCGTTAATAACTTGCATATTTAGGCAATGAGTTATGTACCCTGGTTCATTGCTTCACTTAAATTGTGATTGGTCTGATTATGAAGCCATTGCTTATGTCAAGCATCAAGGCGAGTGTTACCAATGCATCAGCAAATCTATTCTTTGTTCTTAGGAGATAATGGAAGGATAATTCATAAAAGTTGGCTACCAATTCATTTAGGCATTTGTGGTAAGGAGCCAAATGCTCTTCTCTGATTTTCCATTTTCCCAGAGCTTGGGACATTATTAGATTTGAGCCTCCATAAATCTTGAGGTGTTTGATTCGGAGCCTTATTGCTACTTCAAGGCCACAAATACATGCCTCCTACTCTGCCTCATTGTTTGTTACTTCGAAGTTTGGCTTGATGGCTATGGGTATGCTTTCCCCATTTAGTGTAATGAACATAATGCCAACACCATACCCTTTGTTATTTAATGCCCCGTCAAATTAAAACTTCCAAACTTCATTGCCAATCATTAGGATATCCTAATTGGGGAATTTAGGCTCAGTCCATTCGTCATCTATTGGGGTTACAGCTAATTGGTTTGCTACTATGCTTCCTTTGATTGCTTTATGTTGTACATATTTGAGATCATATGTTGCCAACACTGCCATCCATCTTGCCATCTTATTGTCAAGAATTAGCTTCTCCATAAGGAATTTCAAAGGGCTCTTGTCAGCAAGAATATGAGTTATGTAGGAACTAAGATAATGTTGTAGTTTATGGCAAACCCAAACAAGGGCAAGGCACAGCTTTTCTATATAGCCATATTTGAGTTGATGGGACAACATTCTTTTGCTCAAGTAGTAGATGGCATTTTCCTTGCTAGAGTCAGGAGCATTTCAGGCGAGCATTGCCCCTATTGCTTCATCAGTCACGAATAAGTAAAGTAGTAGCAGTTTTCCAAGTCTCGAAGTTTGCAGCACTGGTGGGTTCAACAAATATTGTTTGATTTTATCAAAGGCCTTTTGGCATTCTTTATTCCATTGCTTTAAGGCTCCTTTTCCAAGTAACTTAAAGATGGGCCCATATACATCAGCCAATTGATTGATGAATCGACTAATGTATTGGAGTCATCCGAGGAAACCTCTGATCTCCTTTTCTGTTTTAGGAGGTGGCATTTCTAAAATTGCCTTTGGTTTTGCAGGGTTGACCTCTATACCTTTCTTGCTGACCATATGACCTAGGAATACCCCAGATGAAGCACTAAAAATACACTTGGTAGGATTGAGTTTGAGATTATATTGGTGAAGTCTAAGGAAAATTTCCCTTTAAGCTTCCAAGTGCTCTTCGACAATATTACCCTTAACCACCATATCATCGACATATACTTTAGTCTCCTTATGCATCATGTCATGGAAGATTGTGGTTGCCATCCTTTGGTACATTGCCCCTGCATTTTTAAGTCCAAATGGCATAACTCTATAACAATAAACCCCACTTGGTGATGAAGGCTATTTTTTCCTTGTCAGGGGGATGAACCATTATCTGATTGTATCTCGCAGCCAAATCGGTTAAAGAAACCATTTCGAATCCTGCCATTCGGTCCACTAAAAGGTCAATATGAGGCAAAGGAAAGTCATCTTTTGGACAAGCCTTGTTCAGATCTCTATAGTCCACACACATTCTGACTTTGCCATCTTTCTTAGGAATCAGCACAATGTTGGCAAGCCAAGAGGGGTAGCTGATGGGCTCAATGAAGTTGTGGTCCAATAGCTTATTAATTTCTTCTTTAATTAGTATGGACCATTCGACTTTGAGTCTTTGCAATTTCTATTTGACTGGCTTGGAATTAGGGTATATTGGAATTTTGTGAACAGCTATGCTCGGATCCAAACCCGTCATGTCCCTAGGATGCCATGCGAAACAGTCTTGAAATTCTTTGATCATTTCCTCTGTTTGACCGCTGTTTATGCATGCAGATGCTATGAATGTAGTTTTTAGTGTATCATGTGTGCTAGCATTTATTGGCTCTTTGATTGCATCATCTTTTATTTCATTTATTTAATTTTTTTTGATCTGATGTCTCATTTAAGTCAAATTTAAAATTTGGAACATTAAAGAAAAATGAAGACACGGGATCGTAAGAGGAAAGGGCAAACTTTTTATTGAATTTGAACATGGATAAGTCCCAGTTTACATCAAACTCAAAAGCTGGACACTCAAGATTAATTACATCATTATCACTAAAAATAGAAGAAACTGAAGACTCAGACTCAAACTCAAACTCAGACTTAGATTGGGACTAGAACTTCATCTCTGATTGATGGAATGGACTCTCTTTGAAATACCAGCTATTCAGCTTAGTCTCATTTGGTTGGATTAGGGTGGATGGGTCAGGTTCCTCCTCCTCTAAAGTAAGCATGAAGACTTCATCAAAGAGACTTGCCTTCATGTTCTCCTCCCAATCTTGACTTAGCATGAATATAGGCTCATAATCCTCTTGTGAAAGCCTAACATCAAAGAAAATTTTGAAACTAGGAATTAATTTTCCAGTAATAGGACAGATCCAGGGTTTAGGAAAGCCACAATAAGAAACTATGTCACCTTATTTCACAAAATATCCATTGAGGGTTTTGAAATAAAGGCGTATGGGCCAGTCATAAGTCTCACCTCGTTTAAGGGCCGTTACTCTTTCCTTGGCCCATTCCTCCATTTCCATCAGATCCTCCTTAATAGGCTCATATCCTAACGCAAACGATGGTATTGCAACTAGATAGTCCATAAAGGACTTTAAGCCTTGTTGATTTCTTCCCAGACCTAGGCCAGGAGAATAGTTCATTTTTCTTAACATATTAGCCACAATAAGGTTTCCAAAAGGATCAAAATCGGGCGGAACAAATTCTTTACCTTCTTCACCCTCAAGGAAATGGATGGAAGAGAAGCCTGAGAGATGGTAGGTTGACAATTCAGGTTGGATTTCTAAAATGGGTACAGGGTTTGGAATGTTAACCTTGTCATGCATGTCCCCTTTTATGGTAACAATCCCTTTCCCATAAGGAAATTTGACTTTCTAGTGCAGTGATGAAGGGATTGCCTTAGCTTGATGGATCTAGGGTCTTCCAAAATGTAGGTTAAAACAAGCGGGAACATCAATTACTTAGAAGGGAATGGAAGAGGCTGTGGGTCTGATAGTGACATGCAGTGTAGCGACCCCAAGTACTTCTCTCTTAGTATTGTCATAGGCCCTCACTATTTGATCAGAAGGGGTGAAGTCTGTTACTTTCAGGCCTAGGCAACTAGCCACTTTTAAGGTACACACATTCAGTGCTGAGCCATTATTGATTAGAACCATAGGCACAGTTTTCCCTCGAATCATCACTGTTATATAGAGGCATTGTTGTGGTCAGAGTCCTTTCTTGGCAAGTCATTATCTCCGAATGATATTGAAACTCCCTTAGTAGCACTAGTGATTGAAGCCAAAGATTCTCGGGGGTGATATCAATAGGAGTTTGACATTAATTTAGTGCCTTGCAAAGAGCTTGGCAGTGAGGATATGAGGATTGAATCAAACACCATATTGAAATATTTGCTTGAGTCTTCTTTAACTTCTTGAGTATGGGGTCTTCATCAAGTTCAAGACTTTTTTTATATTGTCAAATGGTGCAAGGATGGGTTGAGTGTTTTGGATTGGTGGGTTTGGATTTTGGACAATTCTACCACTTCGAGTAATGGCATCAATCTCCTCAAGTAAGTTAGTGAGGTCTAACACACAACAGTAGTTAACAGTTGATTCTATCAATGAGACAAGATCAACTCCTTCATGAAGAGTAATTACATTTACTATGTGGTTGGATAAGGGGTTAATGGTGATGTTGGATCCGGCTTTGGGTGGTAAGAGGCCCTTAGAGTCGATTAGATCTTGGACTTGTGTCTTAAGGCCTTGCATGCATCAGTTTTATGCCTTGGTCCTTGGTGGTAATCACATCTTTCATTTTGGTTGTGATTTTTGGGTAGTGGGTTAGGGACAGGTCTTGGTTCGAGAGGTTGGACCATTCTTGCCTCAAGTAGTTTCTTGTAAATGATGCTCATAGGTACACCCACTAGATTAGAGAATTGGTGCCTTTCAATCTTGAGTGGCTTCTTAATCACAATGGCATCTACTTCCCTCCCTTTTTGATTCGTCGAGGAAGTTACATTTCCTTGATGTGCCACTTTCTTGTATCTTGACCCAAATGCAGATTCTTCTTTTATGTGCCCACTTTGGATTAGATCTTTAATCTTAGAAGCGGTGGAAATCAGGGCTTTGAAGTCAGGCAAGTATTAGGTGATTAGTCTATCTTGATAAATCGGGAGGAGATTCTTGACAATAATATCAATTTGTTCATACTCGGGAGGTCGGTTTATCATTTGGGAAGTCTTTTTCCTCCACCTCATAAGGAATGAAGAAAAGGATTCTTTTGCATACTATTTGGTAGTCTCAAGGTCTCTTCTTGTTACATCGACCTTAATGTTATAGTGATACTACTTGACAAAAATATTGCAGATGTCATCCTAGATCTGTTTTTTAGACGCATCCAAGTCTACAAACCACTACACAGCAGTAACAATCAGAGATTATTGGAACAACTGAGCAAGGAGCTCATTATCCACTCCTAAAGGATGCATGGCCCCCATATATACCTTAAGATGGGTTTTAGGGTAGGTGGTTCCATCAAATTTATCAATATTTGGCATTTTGAATTTAGGAGGTACCCTTGCATTAGGAAACAGACTGAGAGAGTTTGTATCAACCATGTCTTCCCTTTTCTTCAAGTTCTTAAGCATCTTTTCCATAACTTTAATTTTATCCATGAATACCTTAAGCTCGAGGTTAATTTCTTTCCCTTGGGAAAGATCAACTAGGGGGGAGATAGATGTGGTGGTGTGGACCGGTGGGTCAATGAGCACTGGTGGAAAGAGTGGGTTGGGTTTGAGAATAGATGGTGATGGAATGGTTTCAACTGTGGCCTTTTCCTTGTCTTTTAGGTTGATGTGATGTAAAATGGTATAGATTTAGCGTTATTTCAGGTGCATTTTAGTTGCTTTTTAGGTATATGTTTAGTATATTATAATGCATTTTGTGTTTTATTCCTTTAATATTTATTTTACTAACATTTTCTCAAGATTTCTCCTTAAACTGATGGTTTTGAGAGTATTTTATAAGTTTTAGTAGGTTGTGGGAGGTATTGGAGGTTCGTAGAAAGGTCAAATATAAAAAGACATCAACTTTTGGAATTCACTAGTGCGGAGTCATCACCAAGTGTGCTGACTTGGCACCAATGGCTATTGTGCCAAGTTGTTGAGTGGAGGATGAGTTGGTGCCGAGTCGGCACACACCGAAAGACAGGACTCTTTACAAATAGTCTGTAATGTTTCAGTCATAACTTCCTCTACACAACTCGAATTGAAACAATTCAAGAGGCTATGGAAAGCTGATAAAAAGGCCTACAACTTTCATGGTTATATTATTACTTCTATTGCTAATGCTCTTAAAATTTCACAAGCTTCTTTGGATTCCATGAGAGTGGTGAGTATGGTTCGCCTTACTAAATCTGCTTTCACAAAAGGTGAGGTTATTTATCCTAAATTTAATTTAAGACATGCAAAAAGATAGATCATGTTGGTAGGAGTTGAGAAAAGCGAAGAGAGTAGCAAAGAAGGTGAACATGAAGATCAAGGTGATGAACAAGGTGTTAATGTTGGTGGTACATCTACTACCGCTCCTATTGAAATCGGTGGAGGAAGTTCTCATGTGTCCCTCGACATGGCTATTTGGCAACAAATCCTTCAAAATCAACAAGCTATGAATACGCAATTGGGACGCATAAATGTTAGGCAACAACAACTAGAGAGGCAACAACGAAGACTAACTTGCAAGATGGATCAATTTTTTGCTAGCAGTGGATATCAATTTGATTCTCCGCCCCCTTCACCACAAGTGGATTGAAAGTAAGCATTTCTAACATTTCCCTATTTTTTCTTTAATCTATGTTGCGTGTTTGTTTGTGTTTTCTTCTTTTTGGGACACATTGGGAGCAATGTGTACTCTAAGTGTGGGGGAGGTTACATCTTGTTTAGTTTTTTTTTTCACCCTATTTTTTTTTAAGTTTATAGGATTTAGTATTCATAATCTATGCTATGATGCATCACCTCACAATATTTTGAAATTTTTGAAGACTCCTTCTAATTTTATATGATATAGTTCTAGTTTGGTTCATTATAACATTAAGGGTTAGAAACATTTAAGAATTGATTTATGATCAACTTCCCTTGCCTTAGTTGATTACATGAACTTCTTGTATAGGCTTGAGGGTGATTTGTTTGTCTTTGTTTATATCTTAAGAAGTTTTAATTAATTTGGACTAATGAATGCTTGCTTAAGTTTTAAGGGATTTTATTTTTTAGTTTAGAAGAAATTAAAGTTAATACATACCTATGATTAGTCAATAAAGGATGAGGAAAAAATAAAAATAAAAATAAAATGAAATGATATATAGGTTCCGAGTAAGTCGTGTACATTTGTGTTTGCTCCTCAATTGTGTTCGTTCGGAAAGGAATTTATATATGAAATAATATCCATACATGGCAAAAGTAAATGAGTAAGTCGTGCATGTTTGAGTATGCTCCTTAAATGTGTTCATTTGGAAATATTCACATTTGTTATTCTATAACTTTTCTTTAAAAAAAAAAAAAAGAGACAAATTTTCCAAAAATGCCTTGAGATTGATTATGGGTATGTATGCTTTCCTTTTTCCTCAATTGTTTGAATTGTTCCCTTTTAACTTGAGTTTGGTAATCAATTGAATGAACTTGATAAATTCTCTTTATAATTTTTGACAAACAATCACCTTATTGCTTATATTAGTTGTATCAAACTTTTTTGTAGGCTTGTAGAGTTGTTTATGAAACTCTTCTTCTTTGTTTCTTTTCTATAGGGTGTGATGACCCTTATTAGTGCTTTAACATTTGAATAAGAAGGAGTAATTTTTATGAATATATTTTTCCTTTCAACTTATGAAATTGCTTGAGGACAAGCAAAGTCTAAGTGTGGGGGAGTTTGATGTGATGTAAAATGGTATAGATTTAGTGTTATTTCAGGTGCATTTTAGTTTCTTTTTAGGTATATGTTTAGTATATTATAATGCATTTTGTGTTTTATTCCCTTAATATTTATTTTACTAACATTTTCTCAAGATTTCTCCTTAACCTGATGATTTTGAGAGTATTTTATAAGTTTTAGTAGGTTATGGGAGGTATTGGAGGTTCCTAGAAGAGTCAAATATAAAAAGACATCAAATTTTGGAATTCACTAGTGTCGAGTCATCACAAAGTGTGTTGACTTGGCACCAATGGCTGCTGTGCTGAGCTGTTGAGTGGAGGATGAGTTGGTGCCGAGTCGGCACACACCAAAAGACAGGACTCTTCACAAATAGTCTACAATGTTTTAGTCATAACTTCCCTTACACAACTCAGATTAAAATAATTCAAGAGGCTATAGAAAGCTGATAAAAACACCTACAACTTTCATGAAGACCTCAAAGTCTAATTTTGCCATATGTATTGACCAAAATGCCCTTGAAGTTTCTAAAGCAGTTATTAGGTGACCTTTCATGAAGTGTTGCATTTCTTTATGAAATGTTATGACTTTTAACTATTCCAAGCCTTTAAATAATGGAAGTTTCTTCTATAAAAGGCATCTAGAAAAATCAGAATAAAAGTAGAGAGTATTTTGTTGAGAAGAAAAAGAGAGATCTTACAAGTTTTAGCACTTTCAAGTACAACATTTTGGGAAACCATTCTTGTATCAAGGCTTCTAATCTTGAAAAGGGCTAGTAAAAGATTTCTATAACTTTTCTTTACTTAATCTATTTTATTTCTTTGATGATTGAATGTTTAATCTTCTTTTTTATCTAATAATGCATCAAGGCTAAAATACTTGTGGTTAGAATTTCAATGCAAATTTCGTTTATGAACTTCATTTTGATATTTTGTAAATGAATGATTGATTTGGCTTCAATTAAGTTCTTAATAGTTGTTATATATGCTTGATCACCATATGTAATATGTTAGTTAAGAATTTGCAATGAGAATTGGAATTCTTAATGGAAAAGTAATTGATGTCACTTAAGTTAAAGGATTAATTAGAATCTACTTCTAAAGGGATAAAAAGAATTAACATTAAACTTCATGGTTTTTGTTTACATTTACATTGACATGAGAGTGTGTGTAAGTCTATTCAAAAATACCTTTAATTGACTTAAAGATAAGCTTTTAAAGATTTCAGGTTAATTCTCCAATCAACTCATTCATAATCTTATTTTTATGTTAAAAGTTCATTGATTTAGATTTAAATTATAATTCTAACCTGTTCTCTGTCTAGAAATTGTTTAATAACTTTGAATTAGTAGTTAATTAGTTACTCAAACTCCAATTATTCTTTGCCTATTCATCTTATTATTTGTTCGGTTAATAATAAATTCATCATTTTTCCTAGTGTTTGACCCCCTGCTCATCCTATATTTAGTCATAAGGGCTAGGGTATAATAATTTACTCACAACATAGGTTAGATTTGGAAGCAGACCCAAAAATAGGGTAGGAGGTGGGTTTTGGATTCACTAGGTTTGGATTAGTCAAACTCTGGTTTATGGTGGTCCGACCCATCATTTCTTAGACATCTTCCATAATAATCCTCCTTTGATTTTAAAGTAAAGTCTTAGAAATGAGCCTTTTGCCTTTTAAGCATTTCCTCTTATTATCCGGTGAACTTGGCAAAGAGCCCATTAATCAAGTCATCAATTCCATCAGTAGCAGTAGCTTTTTTCCCTAATCCGGTTGACATCTCTTGAACCATTGAATGAAAAAGATAAAGCTAGGTCAGTTTTTAGCTTTGGTAAAGATAAGGATAAGGTGAGATCATGAAATCCTAATCACAGTAGTAAGATAAGGATGAAGGTACCATGGGTAGACATGGGTTTAGGAATTTGACATGGGTTCGAATAGGGACTAGTAGTGTTTGGGTGGCTTTTCATATTTTCTACTTTAGTAGGATTCTTGCATGATGCATGCATGTATGTATGCATCAATGAAAAATGTTTCATTATAATGACATACCAAGTTTGACATTATGGTACATACAATCCTAATGGAAGATTCTATGAGTCATTACATGAATGGGTAAAGGGTGGCTTAAAAGGAACACATCACACTAAAGATGCGATATACCTAACCACATGTGAGTCAAGGAACCTCGCGTGGGTCCAATGGTATGTGTATACTCGTTACACCTCTAAAAGGATTAGAGGATATGTCATGGGCTTGATGATTTCACTATCGACAAGCAAACTTAAGAAAGGTTGCCCACTCGATGTTACTTTCTATCCTTTGTTTTCCTATAAAACTAATGTTTTGGACAAGGAGCCCAATGTAATGATGCATGAAAAAAGCCATTTTGTAATAAAATCCAAACTTTTGCTTTACCAAGAGTAGTCTACTTTATCCTTTATTTGAAAAAGATTTTGAATTCCCCAGTAGAGTCACCCACTGTGAGGCCTCGCCTGAGCACCCGGTCTGATTCTCTAGAAGGAATCGAAAATGCCCATTTGGGAGAAATATCACGATTGGAACTCGCTATGAGTTCAAAAAATTTATATTTTTGTAAGTTGTAAGTTACAAAAGGAGTCACCACTTTAATTTTATTTATTTTAGTTAGGAAAATTAAAGGAAAAACCTAATTTAATTGACTCCAAAATTATACCATTTTTCCCAAGAAAAAGCACTAATTCTCGAATGACCAAAAAGGGTTCATGGACTAGGTTTTGATTAAAACAATACAAAATATTTAGTTTGGCTTAAATATGAAATAGCTTTTATAAAAAAAAAGAAATTTTTATGTATGCATGAATAGATATAATATGATGTATGACACAATATTACTTGTGCTTGAAAGAAGAGCAAAACTTATGAAAACAATCACAAACTTGCAAGATTTGAAGGCTCCTTGTGAATTTCAGCTGAGAGAGAATTTTTAAGAGCATTTCTATAAAAACCTGATGGAAAATAGAATGGAGGCTGCCACAATAACAAGGGGGCCAAATATTATGTTTAGTTTAGGGTTTTGGTATAAAATTACAAGTTTGCCATTAATGAGTTAGGTTAGGAGTGTTTTCGTATGTTGGGCTTTTAGTAAGTTGGGCCTTTTATCTAATTTTTAGGCTAATTATAAATAAATAAAAATAAAATATTTTCTTATTATTTTCATTAAAATCCCCCCAAAAATATTTAATTAAAAATATTTTTAAAATACTCATAAAAATTATTTTATGCTTAAAAAATCACTTTGTGCATGAACATTCACTTTATATGCAATAATTCATTTTATGCTTTGTACTTCACATAAATCACTTATTTCCTATTCATAATTCATATTATGCATATTAGAACTAATCTAACATGCCATATACTCATTAATCTCATAGCACATGAATTTTCATGAAAGCACACGTTTTGTCATAATAATTCTAAATTCAAGTAAATTGTCATGAAACTCCTAAGGTGGGTGTGGCCTATTACATTCTCCCCTCCCCCATATAAAAGAAATTCATCCTCAAATTTAGATACTTACTCATACATTCTCGAAAAGCTGAGGATACTTCTGCCACATCTCTTCCTCGGTTTCCCAAGTATACTCGTTTATTCCATGATTTTGTCATTGAACCTTGATCATGGGTATCTCCTTATTTCTTAATCTTTTTACTTACAGATCCAGTATGGCTATTGGTAACTCTTTATAAGACAGTTGCTTATCTATTGCAATGTCTGGAGGTGACAAATTATGGGATGGATCTGATACATATTTCCTTAACATTGAGATGTGAAATACTGGATGCACATGTGCCATGCTCAGGGGTAAGGCAAGTCTATAAGATGCTTCCCCTACCTTATCTAAGATCTCAAAAGGATAGATGAAATGAGGCAATAGCTTCATTTTCTTACCAAATCTCATGACACCTTTCATTAGGGAAACTTTCAAGAAGACGTGATCTCCCACGGCCAAATGAACGTCCTTTCTCTTAGGATTCACATAGCTCTTTTGTTGACTGAAGGCCATTTTTAGTCAATCCTATATCAACGGTACCTTCTCAGTAGTCTCTTTGATCAATTTTGACATCTCCATGTATTTGTCTCTAAGCTCAACCCAACAGACTGGAGAATGACATTTCCTTCCATGCAAGGCTTCATATGGTGCCATGCCGATGGACAAATGATAACTATTGTTGTAGGCAAACTTAATCAAAGGTAGGTACTTATCCCAGCTAACCCCAAAATCTAGGACACACATTCTTAACATGTCTTCAAGTGTTTGAATTGTCCTTTAGGACTACTCATCTGTCTAAGGGTGAAATGTAATACTGAAGTCCAATTGAGTTCCTAAAGCTTCTTGCAACTTTTGCCAAAACCTCGAGGTGAATTGAGTGCCTCGATCCGATATGATAGACATTAGTACCCTATGGAGTTTCACTATCTAGTCAATATATAACTGTGTATACTGGGCTGCAAAGTACGTGATCTTAACTTCCAAAAAATGAGCCGACTTTGTTAGTCAGTCTACTATGACCTATACAGGGTCATAACCTTTGGAGGTTCTATGTAACCTAACTACGAAGTCCATCATGATATTCTCCCAATTCCACTCAAGTAGCTTAATCTCTTACAGTAGTCCAGAGGGTCATTGATACTCATACTTGACTTGTTAACAAGTTAGGCATGATGCCATAAACTTAGCCATATCCTTCTTTAGTCTAAGCCACCAATAATTAGCTCTCACATCATGATACATCTTGGTAGTTCCAGGATAAGCATAATATGGTGTCTAATGTGCTTTCTTTAATATCTTCTCCCTTGGTCCATTCACATCAAGCATACATACTCTCTTTCCACATTTTAGAATCCTATCAACTACTTTGAATTCATAGTTCTTTCCTTTCTTAGTCTCATCCTTTAACTTAACCAAGTGTGGATCCTTATCTTGTGAAGTCTTTATCTACTCCACTAACTTTAACTTCACTTGAAAATGAGCCACTAAAGCTTATGATTCTCCAATTTCCAGCCTTAAGCCCTGACTAAATAATCCTCCTAAATCCTTCACGATCGGCCTCTTGTGCACAGTCACATGGGATAGGCTTCCCATCGATTTTCTGCTCAAAGCATTTGTTACAACGTTTGCCTTTCTGGGATGGTAAAGAATCTAGCAATCATAGTCTTTAAGTAGTTCAACCCATCTTCTCTGTCTTAGGCTAAGGCCTCTTTGGCTCAAGATATACTAGAGACTCTTATAATTAGTGTAGATCTCTCACTTTGTCCCATACATGTAGTGTCTCTAGATCTTTAGAACGAATACTATTGTGGCTAATTCTAAGTCATGAGTAGGGTAATTCATTTCATACTTGTTGAGTTGCTATAATACACAAGCAATGACCTTACCATTTAGCATCAAAACGCATCTAAGTCCTATTCTTGAGGCATCACAGTAAACTGTGAACCTTCTTTAACTTCTAGTAAAGCTAGAACTGGAGTCAATATTAAGCACTCTTTGAGCTTTTGGAAACTCTCTTCATAGGACTCCTCCTAATTAAACTTAACTTGTTTTCTAGTCAACTTGGTCAATGGTGATGCTATCTTAGAGAAATCCTGTACAAATTTGTGATAATATCAAGCCATACTAAAGAAACTTTGAACTTCAAAAACTGTTGTGGGTTGTGGCCAATTGGCTACCACTTTAACTTTCTTAGGATCAACTTGAATTCCTTTTTTACTTACTATATGCCCAAGAAAGTTTACAGACTCCATCCAAAACTCACACTTAGATAACTTCACGTAAAGCTGGTGATCGCATAGCGTCTACAACACAATCCTCATATACTCTTTATGCTCTTCTTTACTCTTAGAGTGAATCAGGATGTCATCGATGGAAGTGATTATGAACTTATTGAGAAATGGCTTGAAAACTCAATTCATTAAGTCCATTAAAGCAGCCAAAGCATACGTCAGACTAAACGGCAGAACCGTGACCTCATAATGACCGTATCTCATACGAAAAGCAATCTTACAGATGTCTTCTCCATGGATCTTTAGTTGATGATAACCGAACCTCAAGTAGATTTTGGAGAAGTACCCAGCTCCTTGTAATTGATCAAATAAATCATCTATCCTTGGCAAAGGATACTTGTTCCTCATGGAGACATTATTTAGTTAACGATAATCGATACACATCTAGAATGAGCCACCTTTTTTTTTCATGAATAACACTAGGGTGCCCCATGGTGAACTATTCGGTCGAAAAAAATCCTTGTCAAGCAAATTGTGCATTTGTGTCTTTAACTCTTTCAATTTCGCTGGTGCCATAAGATATGGCAGTATCGAAATGGGCTGCGTGCCTAGTAGCAGCGCGATGTTGAACTCGATCTTATGATCCGGTGGTATTCTAGGTAGATCTTTTGGAAAGACATCCATGAACTCATCTACCACTAGTATGTTTTTGCTGCAAACAACAACTTCCTTGTTAGTATCCACAACGTGAGTTAAGTATGCTTAGCATCCTTTCTTTAACATCCTTCTTACTCCTAAAGCCAATATCAAATTTAGAGGGTTCTCATTCTTATCTCCTTGATACATAAATTTCTCCCTATTATTGGTTTGAAATTCTAGTTGCTTCTCCTACAGTCAATATAAGCTCTATGCTCATATAGCCAATCCATTCCTAAGATTACATCAAATTCTAGCACTTCAAGTTCTAATAACTCCACTAGAAGTTTTTGTCCATTAATATCTACCCCACAATCCTTAAACACATACTTCACTTCCATTACCTCTCCTAAAGGAGTTGACACTACTAGTGGTTCATTCATTAATTCTTTATTTTGACTTACACTCTTAGCAAAATATAGAGATACAAACAAATGTGCAGCACCAGAATCTATCAAGCATCTTACGCTAGAAGTTTAAATAGGAATGGTACCTGTGATGGTAATATGCGAAGCGCGGGCCTCTTATTAATTCAGAGCAAAGACACAATCTTTGCCCTCATTGTTCGCTATTGGCGCGTTTCCCATACCTAGTCCCTTATTCTTGGTTCCTTGCTATTAGGGTTGAAACGGTCTAGATGGTGGAGGTGCTGAGGTCATGTTTCCTGAACTCCTTATCTATAGGCAATCATTAATGAAGTGACCCATCTGTCCACACTTCAGATATGCGCCAAAGACCTTCCAACAAACTCCAAAATGCTTCTTGCCACAATGGCCATAAATAGGGAGCTACTTTGATTAATCATTACTCTTTCTAGGTGGTGTAGTTATTGGTAATGATTCATTTCCTAGACCTCATTCTCCTCCTCTATGCTAACCTCTATGACCCTTGCTCTTATGCTTACCCTTCTACTCATGTTCAGCTCGTTCGGCTCTCTCGGCCTTATGCCTCTTTTCCACTATTGTAGCCTTATCTATTAACATGGCCAAGGTCGAGAACTCAGTTGCTACCAATGAGTTGAACAGAGGTGTAACCAATCCTTTTAAGAATCAGTTGATGTGATTGGCTTTAGTAGGAATGATATAAGCAGCGAACTTACTAAGTCAGTTAAACTCCTTAGCATATTCTAACACTGACATTTTAGGTTTTTGCTTCAACTGTTTAAATTGTGGTGCCCTATCTTGCCTTTCACCTTCAGGCAAGAATAGATCCATCATCTCTTGCCTAAACTCTACCCAAGTAGGTGGGTCTGCTCTATACAATCGTTCTTCAACATTCCTTTCATACCAATATCATGCCTCCTTCTTGAGTTGGAGTCCTACCAACTCAATCACTCACATGTCAGAGTATGACAATCAATAGACTGGCTTGTAGTATGACAATCAATAGATTGGCTTGTCTATTTCATCCAAAAATTCATTAGGGTCATCACCCTCCTCACCACAGAATGTAGGTGGTTGTAGCTTCTTGAATTTTGAGACAATCATCTCCTCATCGGGTAGCTGCTTTCTTTCTCTCTGTGTAGGTGCCCCTACCGCAGGAGGCGAAACTCCATTCTCTTATTGTGTTGGTGGCACTTCTCACCTTTGAGTTCACAACTCATCCAATTCTTTGTGTAAGTCCCTCATCTCCTCGCACATAGCTTGCACCTCTTATGAAGGGGCTTGCTCAAGAGCCCATGGTTGGTACTCTCGAGTTAGACCTTTCTCTTGATCTCATTGGTACAAAGGCAGCATTCAAAGCAATGTTTGATATCGCATCCTCACTAACCCTAATAGGTTGGGCAATTATGCGAACCTTCTTCTTAGGAGGCATTCTGCTATAACAGTAAGGAATTTAGTGCTAATTCCCCTCTAACTCATATAACCCCACTATCACATTATCATTCCTACCATGCGTTTATCATGAACACTCAATATATAGTATCACACATATCACATATCATGGCATATATCATGTACCATAATCATATAACACATAACTTATGGCATAAAGAACTCTCCTATCATATATAAAAATCAATCATCTCATAGGCAATAAAAGAAATCAATTCACACTAAGTAGCTAAATAGTCAAACAATATCATTCATGTCATATAAGTCCTATGCCATTAGGCCAATAGTTACCAACTACCAGCTCAAGTTTCAACTATGCCCCTCATCAGGATGAATATCGAGTAACTTACAGGGTTGAGTAGGTGAATAATCAATAAGAGGACAGAGAAATGTGACTAATGCCCTCACATTGATAGCAATCACTAGCCTCGAACCAGGTGGAGTTCGGTGACTAGGTTTTTGGTTTTAAATAATATAAATTTGGCTATTAAGTTTAATTTGACTTAAAAATTAATTTCATGAATGACAAATATTATATGACAATTAGTGCATGAGCATGGTATGAGTGTAAGGAGAAAATAAATATTTACAAATTAATTAAAAGGGAATGGAGATTGATTGGAATTTGGATTTGAGGATTGGATTTAGATTTCAAACCTGCCTACGTACCCTAATGAATGTGATCAAAACCCATGTAGTTCATTACACGATTAAGTGGAGGGGTTTAGGAGTTGTTCAGATTGATTGATTTGATTTAGGTTTGAGAGAAAAAGGCTGTTACCTTGGCTTTTAGTGGGCAGAGGGTTTTACCATACTAAAGTTCAATTTTATCGGGATCGGGTGATTAAATTGATTGAGAGATTAATTAGTTAATTAAAATGATTAATTAACTAATTAGTATGATGAAAAGGATAGATGGATTAATTATTTAATTTGGATGACGGATGGATTAAGAAAAATGATTAATTTGATTTTGAAAAGCGATTAATTAATTAATTAAAAAGATTAATTAATTAATTGAGTGATTAATTTTAATAAAAAAAAGAATTTTGGTTAATTAAAAAGATTAATTAACTTGGTTAGGGTGAGATAATTAATTAATTAATTAGAGAGTGGTTGGAGAGAGAAGAATAGAGGAATTAGAGGATAGCTATCAACTCTAACTAAAGATGTGTTTGAAATGAGGAAACAGAAGGGCTATTTATAGGAAAATGAGGTGAGGATGATTTGAGAAGTGAAAATATGAAAAAATGAAAAGGATGGGGCTAAAAAATACTAAAAAAAAAATCAAAAAAGGAGCATTTCGGTCAATTTGACAAGGGAAAAATGGCAGGCTGACATGGCTCTGTGTTAGGGCTAAGAGACACGGCCACTGTGCTTCAATGGCAACGCGAATCCGCGCCATCGAGACATGTCAGGCCTGACATGGCTCAGCTCGCTTTTTCAGGAGCTTTTTTGGTCCGTTTTTGAGACTTCTGAGTCAATTTTTGGGAGTTATAGAAGTAAAAAAAAATTACTAGTTAGTGTCATTAGGCTCTAAATTAATTTCAAGACATTTGAGCAGCCAGTCAGAGAGAAAATCCAATTGATTTTGGAAAAATGTTATCTAGGATAGAAGGTTCGGTCAAGGTAGGAAAGGCATGAGATTGTGTCAAGAATACTTTGATTGGTTTTGAAGAATTCAGAATTAATTTTAGAGATGCTGAAATGAAGGTTCATAGCTACCCTTTATCATAATTGGCTTTGAACGAAAGGTAATTATACTGATGGTGAACGTTGAGAAGAGGTGCCATGTCAGCTTATAGTCTTGTATGTTCTTGTCAGGACCTTTGGGTGGATACCGCTCAGATAAATGAGGTTTTGTCAATGGCTATTGGTCCGCCTCCACGTTGGATGCAAGAATGGTCTAGGTGAATTTCAAATAAGGCCATCTGTTCGGCCTTAATGTTAGAAGATAAATAAGGTTTGGTGAATTTCAATCAAGGCTATCTGTTAGGCCTTAATGTTGGAGATAAAAAAGATTTGGTAAATTTTAATCAAGACTATATGTTCGGCCTTAATGTTGGAGATAAAAAAGATTTGGTAAAGATGATCTGAGGTAAATCTCAATCAAAGCTATCTGTCTGACCTTAATGTTAGAGGTAAAGAAGATTTAGTTAAATCTCAATCAAGACTATCTGTTTGGCCTTAATGGTAAAGGTAAAGATGATTTAGGTAAAAAAGGTGGAAAGTGGAACTATATAGATGTCTAGGTGATCGTTTCTAACATTTATGGATGAAATTGATAGATTTGGATAAAAGAGATAGAAAAAGGAACCACATGGATGTTTAGGTGACCTATCACATCCTAACTTTAGTGATATGACAGTTCTAGAACATGGGGAGATATAAGGTCACCAACGCCCATAGAACCCACTTACACATATACAAATTATGCTTAGGATTGGACCTAACCTCATGCAAATAACTCATTTAAATCATTAAATGAATACCTTCAATAGTGGAAGACTGTAATTAGACATTTCTCATAAAATCCATAAGGAAGATAATATTCATATCCCATTTGAAAACTTAAGAGGATAAATATCTTAAAATAAGCATCAATCAATATTCCCAGAGCATCAAATGACAACACTTCACAACATGGTATTATTAATGACTTTGATAAGGAATCCCCAAGCGGAGTAGAATGCTTGAGCCATCACCTTGCCTCCTCACATTTGCTCACTTGGAACCACACAAGGAAAAAGAGGTGAGATAGATGATCTCAATGAGTAAACAATAAAGCACATACATTATCACATATTCCTTTGAAAAGGAAACACATAGCTTATACATATAGTTCATGATTTGTAATTCATGAATCAAGTTGCAATTTAGCAAGGGTTCAATTTAGCAATGTTGCAGAAATCACACTTATAACACATAGTGAGTGAAGCCTATTGCTCTATCACTCGAACACATTAAGGAGAGGTGGCCTTCTACCAAATTCCAACTCCTATCACTTATAAGGCATCAAGCTAATCAGGCCCCACAGCTAGAACTGCCCCTTTCTAGCTGAGGTGGATAAACTACCCCTATCCATCAAGTTAAGACTGTGTGTATAGGTTCTAATAATTACCCGCATCGGCACGAGGATTCTACATAAAGGGTTAATGGTACTATAGCTAGAGCTAATGGTAATCACATATGTCAATAACATTTAAGGCAACAATCACATATTTCACAATGGCAATATCAGTTTAACTTATTGAACAAAAGATACAAGAACAATATAGTTCCAGAAAGAATTATAAGTTAGGGTAATAATTAAAGAATTTATCATTGGATAACAAAAGTGATTTTTGGACCAATTGTCCTTTGACAACCCAAGCTTTACAAAGAAATCACTTAATCAAATTTTAGGATAGAAAGAACTTGGGTTTCAAAGATCACAAAGGCTCACATAACAAGATATCACATATTTGTAACATATCATGATCTTACTCACACTTGAAGAATGAATACAATGTTTACTGACACTTATAGCATGAACACAACATTTACTCACCTTGTGGTTCCTTTACTCCTAGTATACATAACCCTTTCGAACTTCTAAAGCTCCTCAAACTCTAACATAATATTTAATTTAATTCTTAGTATTTATTTAATTATGATGCTCCTATCCCATAACTACCTCATGCAATATAGCATTCACATACACTTAGAGTTGCACGTATAAGTGTACTTATCATTTGCACATAACATGTTGACTTTAAAAGTCTTACACACTTAGCCCTGATAGGTTCACATGAAAGCATATTACAATTATATCAATACCTTTCTAAGGTCATCATAATATCATAATATTAATTCACTTTAACAATCATCTTACTTAACACTTTCATACATGTCAACTAATCACTTAACCTTTCAAGTGTCGCGTTTAACTTTTATGATCCATTCATTCAATCAATCACCTCTTTGACTCAAGACCATTTATTCATCATCAAGTCATAATGACATCTAGTTCCATATTTCCCAATCACATTCACATTTTAATCACAATATAAGATTAAGATACCTTAAGTATACCTTAAGTATACTAAAGTGCCTTTAAGCTTGTCTAGGGTCATTCCTTCAACTAACATGCAATTTTATCACTTATTATACATACATACATGCCAGTAATCATTAAAATACATTGCATAAAAATTATAGACATTGGGATAAAAATTCCATAGTAGGCCGAGTGCATTATCAAAGGGAAAACTGAATTTTTCTTATTTTTCGCACTTTCCATCTATTATAGCAATATGTAAAAACATGGTTTGAACTAAGATTTTTCATGTAAACACAACAAAAATCATTTTAGAATATTAATTCACATGAATCAGCCACACATTGTATTTCTCATACATGAAAATTCAACTTTTGGGTTATAGGGTACAAAAATATGAGTTTTTTTGTTTTTGGTATTTTTCGGTCATTACAGTAATATGTAAACAGGTGGTTTAAACCATTATTTTTCATTCAATCATAGAAAATATCAATTTAGAACATGTTCATGCAAGATTCGACAGCCATAGGTAAGATTTATACAAAAAAAAAATTCCAGTTTTAAGACTTACGTGAAAATCATGAGTTTTCACGCTTTCCGTACTTTCCGTTCATTACAGCAATATGCAAACACATGATTTAAATCATTATTTTTCATGAACAAAGAAAATATCATATTAGAATTCATTCAGACACAAATTGGCAGCCACATGTTAAATTAATAATAGTATTCTTTAACTTCTAAGTTATAGCACAAAAACCTTGAATTCCTTTGTTTTATGAAACTTTCCAGTCATTATAGAAATATACAGAAATATCATTTAATCCAATATTTTTCATCAAAACAAATCAAAAATCAGTTTAAAAACAATGATGCACAAATCTCCCCCCATTAGTGATGTTTATGCATAAAAATTGTGATTTTAAGTTATAGGATTCACCTTTGGAGAAATCTCGTGGAAAGATTTGTGTTTTTAGTAGAAAATAAATTTTCTCTCCCAAAACTCACCCAAATAGAATTAAATATGTAAAAATCAGTAAACAACTAGTTCAAAATAATTTTCCCATAATTTATTTCGTAGAAATTAGTTTAGGAATTGAAAGAGAAGAAAAATTTATGATTATGGTCAAGAAATCGCGAAATTGAAAGGTGTTTTCTTAATTTTGATAGAGAGAAATATTTTAAGAGAATCTTTCTGCCAAGATATAGAAAATTGGAGTTATGGCTACTAGAACATTAGGGCTAGCTGAATTTTACATTATATGTGTAGGGTTTTGGCAAACTTCCTCTAATATTCTTAATGAACTAGGTTAGGAGGGTTTTAGTATAGTGGGCTTTTGGATATTTGGGCTTTTTATTTAAATTTTTGCTAATTATAATTAATAAAAATAAAAATATTTTTCTTATTATTTTCATTAAATTTCCTCCAAAACATTTATTTAAAAATTATTTTAAAATACTCATAAAATTATTTTATGCTTAAAAATTGCCTTTATGCATGAAAATTTATTTTATTTAAAATAATTTATTTTATGCAAATGCACTTCATGTAAATCATTTATTTCATAATAACAACTGATATTACGCATATTAAAATTAATTTAATATGCCACATACTCATCAACACATAGATTACTAATTCTCACAAAAGCACACATTTAACCTTAATAGTTCTAAATTAAACAAGTTTTCATAGAAATTTTTAGGGTAGATATGGGTTGTTACATGATCATTTCTAAACATTTATGGGTAGAAGAGAATTTTGGACAAGGAATTTTACTAAAAAGAGAGCCTTGACTTATGGCGAGTCGGCTCAAGAGATTCTGACAAGATTTTAGTAAAGGGAGAGCCTCAGCATATGGCGAGTCGGCTAAATTTATAATGAAAAGATATCAATAAAGGGAGAGTCTCACTTATGGTGAGTTGGCTTGAGGGATTCTGACAAGATTTGGGTAGGGGAGCCTCAGCATATGGCAAGTCAGCTCGACATATTCTAAAAATGTCTTTAATCAAGGGAGAGCCTCGTCCTATGGCGAGTCGACTCAAGAGATTCTAAAAAGATTTTGATAGGAGGAGAGCCTTAGCCTATGGCAAGTTAGCTCAACAGATTTTGAAAAGATTTTAGTAAAGAAAGAGCCTCAGCTTATGGCCAATCAGCTTAAGAGATTTTGAAAAGATTTTGATAGTTCTTTAGCTCCTAATTGCTGTAGCCCTTGCACTTCTAACAATCCTCAAGCTCTAACATAACATCATAATCCAATATTTAGCATTTTCTAAACATCATGCTATCTTATCCTATAACTATCTCATGCACATATAACATTCACATATTCTTGGAGCTGCACTTAGAAGTGCACTCATCACTTGCACATAACATGTTGACTTTTAAGTCTTGCACACTTTGCCTTCTTAGGCTCACATGAAATCATATAATAGTTCATTTCAAGACTTTTCTAAAGCCAAATACAATAAATCATAATCTTACTATCAATTCAATTTAACTTTTAACTTGGTACACTTAATACTTTCCATATATATCAACTTAACAATTACTTTGAAAGAGTCATACTTTTCTCCTTTGACCAATTCATACAATCATTCTTATAGTCAATTTAAGATCATTAATTCACTACTAAAATATCATAAAACCTAATTCACATGTCACTTTATCATGTACACATATTTAATAAACATGATAGTTAGGGTTTGGAAACCCTAATGTAGGCCGAACGTCTTTAATCTTTGCCTAGAGTTATTCCTTCAACCATCATACAATTAAACTATGTATCATCCATATACACATGTCAACAATCATAAAAATATCTCATACAAAAATTATAGGCCTTGGGATCAAAATCCCAAGGTAGGCTAAATGCACACAACCATGGAAAAACATGGATTTTCTTGCTTTTTGTACTTTCTGATCATTACAGTAATTTGCAAACACATGATTTAAACCAATATTTTTCATCTAAACACAACAAAAATTAGTTTAAAATACATTAACTTACAAATTGGCACCCCCTTTTATGCAAATGCATGAAAATTTCAACTTTTAGGTTTTAGGGCTCACCTTTGGTGGATTTACAAAGAAAGAGTTGTGTTTACGGTTGAAAATCAGTTTTTCCTTCAAATAAAACACCTAGGCTGAATTAAACAACAAGAAAAATAGTAAATATATCCCTATATGGATTTCTCATGGTTAGTTTTATAAAAATCAAATAGTAGCTTGAAAGAAGAGAAAAATTTATGAAAACGATCATAAAATTGCAAGGTTTGAAGGCTCTTTGTAAATTTCAGTTGAGAGGGAATTTTTGAGAGAATTTTTTGTAAAAATCTGATGGGAGAATAGAATGGAGGCTGCCACAACAAGAAGGGGGCCGAATATTAGGTTTAGTTTAGGGTTTTGGTGCAAAATTACAATTTTGCCATTAATCAACTAGGTTAGGAGTGTTTCGGTGAATTGGGCTTTTGGTGAGTTGGGCCTTTTATTTACTTTATGGGATGATTATAAATGATTAAAAATAATATATTTTTCTTATTATTTTCATTAAAATCCCTCCAAAAATATTTAATTAAAATTTTTTTTAAAATGCTCATAAAAATTATTTTATGATTAAAAAATTGCTTTGTGCATGAAAATTCACTTTGTATGCAATAATTCATTTTATGCTTTGTACTTCACATAAATCACTTATTTCCTATTCATAATTCATATTATGTATATTATAACTAATCTAATATGCCACATACTCATTAATCATGTATCACATGAATTTTTATGAAAGCACACATTTTGTCATAATAATTATAAATTCAAGTAAATTGTCATGAAACTCTTAAGGTGAGTGTGGATTTTTACACTGCCACACAAGGCTGCACAACCTTCTGCAGCACTACATAGATGTATGTAGTAACCGTACAGGTGTCGCAGAAGTAGTGCGGTAAGCTGCATAGACTTGTGCGGTAGTTCGCGTAATTTTCCTTATTTTTGCACTATCCCACTTCAAAAGTTTATGCATTATGTGCTCTAGCCTTTCCTCTATATATAGAGGACCTCTCCACACTTCAAAGACCTAACTTCTAGAGCTTGAAAAGCATTAACTTCAAGCAAACCACTTTGCATTTGCTTCTTGCTTCACAAAGCAAGTTAGGGGGTTTCAACTTAAATCCTACTCCACTAGTTAAAAGCTTTCAACCCGCTTGTTCGAGTCAAATCTATTTCCCAAGGCTTGTGTTAGGAGGTCTCTCCTTGAATCCTACCTAACCAGTTAAAGGTTTTTTTGTCTGCTTATTTGAGGCAAGTCTATTATCCAAGGCTTGTGTTCACTGTCTGAGGCTAGCCGATGCCTGCCATCCAAGGCTCTTGTCTACAGTCTAAGGCTAGCTGCTGCCCACTATTTGAGGCAAGCTACTGCACCATTTGGGGCTAGTTGCCATCCACCTTCCAAGGCGAGAGGCAAGCCGCCACCCCATCCAAGACTAGCCGTTGCCCGCCATCTAAGGTAAGTTTCTTTTCCTTTTCTCTTCCTTTTTTCTTTATCTTATTTATAGTTTTCTTCCTTAGGATTTATGTTCTAAGGTAGCTTGCTTAATTCTTGATTCACTATGATGGTTAATTAGAATCTAACTTAATTAACTCCACTTGGTATTTAATTACTCAAATCAATTAACTCGACCCTCTTTTAATCAATCAATCAAAACATGATAAAATGGCTAGGCTAAGCTAACCCCTTCGTAAGAAGGGAGAACTGTATGGGTTTTGATTGCTATTCAAAGGGATACATAGGCATGCTTAGTTCAAGCATCGAATCCAACTAAAACTAGCTAACTCTCCCCCCTTTATCACCTTCTTCACTTGCTTTTATTTTGTTTTATTTTTTTAGTTATTAGGTTTAATTTGGGGAATGTGTGACTTCCTTAGAACTCATAAATGTTACAGGAGGTATCCTTTAAGTTTAGAATTTTTATTGTAATATTAACTTTCTTTTAAATTTTACTTGTATTTATTTAATTGTTGAATGTATGGATCGAATGATCATGCATATTATAAATTATTCATGCATTTTTTAACTATTCATAAAATATATTTTAGGTTACTTTTATATTATTTAGCCAAACATATTTTATTAAATTGAAAACCTAGTCCCCGAATCCTCTTTGGTTTTGAGGCTAGGGATCTTTTTTTTTTTTCTTTTAAGTAACAATTGGAATCAAATGGGTTTTTCCTTATATTTTTCCAAATAAAAATAAATTAAGGTGGCGACTCTAAACAATTTTCAAATCTATCAAAGATAAGCTTGAGGGTTTCCCCATGAGTTCTTTCGCAAATGAGCATTTCGATGCCCTTTAGCAAATCAGACAAGTGCTTAGGAGAGGCCTCACAATGCATCTGTATGCAAACATTCCAAAACTTCTTCAATTTCTATCCTTTTGTCTAACGTAAGGTAGTTTAGTTGTCTCCATATCATATATAAGACATCTAAGTTAGAGCAAGTTCACTCCTAATGGGTCGTGACCCATGTTTTCCAACTTACTTATCCTATCTTTAGCTAAACAAATTAATGTTAGAAATTAGAGAATTTCAAAGATTATATTATCATTAAAACACTTCGGCAACAAGATTTCTATTGTCAAGTAACCATCTTGTCTAATACTCTTTCTCATTTCACTTTACTTGGTAAATTTATAACAATAAATCTCATATAATTACACTATTAGTCTAATCCAACTCCTTTTTAGTCTCATGTATCCTATAACTTAATTTTTCTGTTTTCTCTTCCCAAAGAAGATTCATTTATTCCTTAGTAAGGTCTTCCTGTTGAGCTTAATAAGGCACATATATTCTTTTAAATTCTCAAGTTCTTCTTATAATGTATGCAATCAAACTTAATCATTGTACATGTCATGTACTTCAATTTTAATTTTTATTGACATTCATATTCATGCATTTCTTTCTCCTTTACTTGTTTCCCTTACTTGATTATCAAATTAGCACTCACCTTTCTTAATAATTCCTTACTTATGTTTTGATAAGTATAATGGATAAATACAATTTCACTTGGTCGACACCATCCCTTAGTATATTCCAATATGATTATCTGGATCTTTATTTCTATTACTCCAATATATAAAGCCTATTTATGATCAACGGAAATTTTCAGCACTTAGATTATATCCCTTATCTCCCTCTCATTCTTCATCTTTTAATAATTTTTAGCATCTTTTTTAGTAGACTTACGTTAACTTTCCTTTTCCATATTCATATTCTTATTTTGACTAATTCTTTATATTCTTACTCTATTATTTCAAGCCTTAGTTTGAACTATGATTTTCTTGAAATACTTCTCTTCATTTGCATTGAGTATGTCATTCTCTATACAAACTTATCCTCTTTATTTCTAAGAATGATCCTTAGGAGACTAGTACCATCAACTTTGTCACTGGTTGAGTCGTATTAAAGGGTATCTATTAGGGTAACTGTAAGTAGAATTATGCCACTATCCTTGTAAGCCTCTGAATAAAGAGCCAAGCTTCATCAGAAATTTTCTTACAAATTAAATTCCTTATCAATAGTTCTTATTATTTAACTTGCATTGATATATCATAGGGTGTAAAAATTTAAGTGAGCTCCTTCACCTTTGAACATTTAGATTACTACTATAGCTTTATAGAAGGGGGGTGTCTGTTTCCTTAATCATCTTATTTCATCACATTACCTCTTATCTAGCATATTTTGCTCATCTCTAGACCTTCATACCTAATGGCAGATCTCATTTACTTTTCTGTTAAGAGGCCTTCTCCCAATTTAATAGATACCATCTATTCATTATAGTAGAGTTTAACATTCACATTAACATTTCAAGTCATGCTCTTGCTATAGGAAGATCTTTCCACTTCCTAGTGTGCCTTACTAGGGTGATAACTATAGCTTTAAATATAATATTCATATTTCTATAAGTCATATTCTTCTCAAGAATTTCACATATCATATTACATATCTCTTTATACATTTCACATAAAATCACTCATTCGTTATTCTCTTTTCTTTAGGTCTAGTTCATTTGGTACATACACCATCCTCAATAAAATTCCATCAATACTATTCTCCCATATTCATAAGTCTTTCACATTCTTTAAATTCTGTATCACTTTGTGAGATCTCACACGAGCACTGGCCCGATCCGTTAGAGGGAATCAGGATGCTCATTTGAGTTTAGACTCACGATGGAACTCTCAGGTTCGGATTTGATCGATTTTGAAAAAGATTTTTGGGAGTCACCACCCTAATTTATTTTTAAATGGGAAAATTAAGGAAAAACCTAATTGACTCCAATTCATTAATTTTCAATTAATTTACCCAAGGATAAAATCACTAGCCTCAAACTAGGTTGAGTTTGGGGACTAGATTTTTAGTTTTAAGTAATCTAAATTTGGCTCTTAAGTTTAATTTGACTTAAAAATTAATTTCATGAATGACAAATGTTATATGACAATTAATGCATGAGCATGGTATGAGTGCAAGGAGAAAATAAAACATCCATAAATTAATTAAAAGGGAAAGGAGATTGATTGGGATTTGGATTTGACGTTTGGATTTAGATTCCAAATATGTCTACATACCCCATTAAATGGGGATCAAAACCCATGTAGTTCGTTCCACGATTAACTGGTGGGGTTTAGAAGTTGTTCAGATTGATTGATTTGATTTGAGTTTGAGAGAAAAAGGCTGATACCTTGGCTTTTGGTGGGTAGAGGGTTTTATCAAACTGAAGTTTCATTTTATCGAAACCGGGTAATTGGATTGATTAGGAGATTAATTAGTTAATTAAAATGATTAATTAACTAATTAGTATGATGAAAATGATAGATGGATTAATTAATTAAAAAGATTAATTAATTAATTTGGATAAAGAATGGATTAAGAAAAATGATTAATTTGATTTTGAAAAGTGATTAATTAATTAATTAAAAAGATTAATTAATTAATTAATTGAGTGATTAATTTTAATAAAAAAAATAGAGTTTTAGTTAATTAAAAAGATTAATTAACTTGGTTAGGGTGAGATAATTAATTAATTAAAAAGATTAATTAATTAATTAGAAAATGATTGGAGGGAGAAGAAGTGAGGAATTATAGGATAGCCATCAACTCTAACTCAAGGTGTGTTTGAAATGAGGAAATGGAATGGCTATTTATAGGAAAATGAGGTGAGGATGATTTGGGAAGTGAAAATGTGAAAAGATGAAAAGGATAGGATTGAAAAATACTAAAAAAAAAAAATCAAAAAGGGGCATTTTGGTGAATTTGACCAGGGAAAAATGGGAGGCTGATGCGGCTCGGCGTTAGAGCTGACAGACGCGGCCGTCGGGCTTCAATGGTAGCATGAATCCTTGCCACCAAGCCATGTCAGGCTTGATATGGCTTGGTTGGCTTTTCTAGGCGCTTTTTCGGTCCATTTTTTAGGCTTCTTAGTCAGTTTTTGGGAGTTATAGAGCTTAGAAAATTATTGGTCAAGGTCATTAGGCTTGAAATTAATTTTAGGACATTTTAGTAGTCAATATGAGAGAAAATCTAGTCTATTTCAGAAAAATACTGTGTAGTACAGAAGGTTCGATCAGGGTAACGAAGGCATCAAATTATGCCAAGAATACTTTGGTTGGTTTTGAAGAAATCAAAATTAATTTTGGAGGTGCTGAAATAAGGGTTCATAGTTGCCCCTCATCATAATTGGCTTTGAACTAAAGGTAATTCTAATGATGGTGAACGTTGAGAAGAGGTGCCATGTCAGCTTATGGGCTTGTGTGTTCTTGTTAGGTCCATTAGAAGGATGCCCCCAGGATAAATGACATTTTGTCAATGACTATTAGTCTGCCTTGACATTAATTGCAAGAATGGTCTTGGTCAATTTCAAATAAGGCTATCTATTCGGCCCTAATGTTAGAATATAAAGAAGGTTTAGTGAATTTCAATCAAGGTTATCTATAAGGCCTTAATGTCGGAGATAAAGAAGGTTTAGTGAATTTCAATCAAGGCTATTTATCTGGCCTTAATATTGGAGATAAAGATGATTTGGGGTAAATCTTAATCAAGGCTATCTATTCGATCTTAATGTTGGAGGTAAAGAAGATTTGGGTAAATCTCAATCAAGGCTATCACCTTGGTCTTAATGCTAAAGGTAAAGATGATTTGGGTAAAAAAGATGGAAAGTGGAACCATATAGATATCTAGGTGATTGTTTCTAGACATTTGTGGGTGAAATTGATAGATTTGGATAAAAGAGATAGAAAATGGAACACATGGATGTCTAGGTGACTATTTCTAGACATTTATGGGTGGAAGAGAATTTTGGAGAAAATATTTTAGTGAAAGAAGAGCCTCAACCTATGGTGAGTCGACTCAAGAGATTTTTATAAGATTTTGGTAAAGGGAAAGCCTCAGCCTATGGCAAGTCAGCTCAAGATATTTTGAAAAGATTTTGGTAAAGGGAGAGTCTCACTTATGTCAAGTCAGCTCGAGGTTTAGGTAGGGGAGCCTTGGCCTATGGTGAGTCGGCTCGACATTTTCTAAACATGTCTTTGATAAAGGGAGAGTCTTGGCCTATGGTGAGTTAGCTTAAGAGATTTTGAAAATATTTTGATAGGAGGAGAGCCTCAGCCTATGGCGAGTTGGCTCGATAGATTTTAAAAATAGTTCAATAAAGGAAGAGCCTTGACTTATGGTCAGTCAGCTTAAGATATTTTCAAAAGATTTTGATAGGAGGAGAGTCTCAGCCTATGGTGAGTCAGCTCGACAGATTTTGAAAAGATTTTGGTTGTGCCAAAGAAACTTAGGCTTTTAAATATGAGGGGTTAGGTCCTTTGGAAAGCTCAAAGGAACTTTTCCAGGAGTAAAGGGACTCTAGAAGTCACACTTTGTTGATTAGTATTTAAAAAGTTATCATTTAGCTTCAAAGAAGCACAGGTCAACTTAGGAGGTGTCGGTAAGCTTTAAGGAAGTACTCATTAGCTTTAGGAGGTGTCAATTAGCTTTAAGGAAGTACTGTCAACCTTAGGAGATGTCGATGAGGCTATTGGCTCAGCTTATGCATAATGGTACATGATTGTAGATGATTGTATAGATGCTGGTACACAAATGATGCATGCATTTTTTAGAATTCATAAACCTTTTATTTGACTTCTATGCCATGCATGATCTGTGATGATGTTTGTAATGGATGCATGAGGGTGGATTCACGCATTTGCTTTATGAATGCAATTTTTTTCATGTGATTTTTGTGTCCGTGTAGCTATGTATTTGTGGATTAAGAAACTTGATAAGGTTGAGGAATTCAACTTGGGTTGGTATGGAATAGTTTCTATAGTGGCATTATGAGGATTTCATGTGGATTGAGATTTTTTTGATAGTTTGCTTCAGGTTTTGGAATCTAATGGCCTATGTTTTTTGTTTTGGTGCTGTTAAAGAGGAGTTGTGTCCCACCCTTAAGAAGTTCAATGCTATGGCTTGGTTACGACTTAGAGGTAACTCTGGTGGTGCTAGAGTTTATAGTTTGGCATTTTCTTGAAATTTTTTTTAGACTTGTCTCAGGATGTCACAAGCTATACCATGATTAATGATGGTCAAGTAAATTTGACCGCTGTGATTGAGAACTTCCATAATCCTAGTGACCAAGGAGATATGAGGGGGCAGAGACTCAAGATGAAGGCCTTGATTTTTTGTTTGAGAGTCAGATAAGGGTTTGTTGATTAGGGTGATACTAGAGTGGCAGATAGAATAAAGCTATTTTATGGTTAGAGTTGTGTTGGCAAAGATACTAATGAGTCTTGACTGCTTTGTTTGGAATTTAAAGAGATGAACTGTCTTGCCAATTATTCACCAAGTGAGAAAATTTTATCTATTCTTACCCTTTTTGTTAGGGTGCTTTATGGGTGTCTGTTTTAGGTTTTGAGTTATCTTGGAAGTATGGCTGATGGATCATTTTTAGGTGGTGGCCCTTGCTTTTTAGCCTACACATGCTTTATTGAGACTCAATTAGAGATCAGATAGGATGGTTGCTTGCAGCTTGCCCTCAGAGGAAACATTTTTAGCACTGCCAATGATAAAGGATTAGATCTCTCATGATTGGGGGCCATGAATGTCAAGTGGTTTGCCTATTAGGCTTGGTTTGAATGACTTTCCACTAGAGGATAAGGGTCTTGAGGTAGATGAGGCAAACTCAAGATGTGTCCCCAATTTTCCTTTCTTAGAGTCTGTATAAATCACAGCTCCCATTGCTAAAGCTATCAGGGGGTGGCTAGCTGAGGAGTTATCATGCTGTTTATTTTAGGATTTCATTTGGGATGATAGAGAGGTATGATAGGTGGTTGATAAAGGTAGTTTGGCTAGTTGAGAAAGAGTACCAGGCTACCCTACTGAGGGAAATAAAGGGTGATGTAGCTGAGGAATGAGAGATTGTAGGAGAAACCACTACTAGTAAAAGGATTACAGTATAAATAGAGGGAATGACTCAATCTTTGAAGGAGACTTAGGGATCTACTAGAAGTACGACACCATGGGTTGTCGTAGTGACTCAAATTGCGATGGTGGTGACAAAGGACATTGTGACCACAGTGAGATAGGATGACACTATAGTGGTGGTTCAGATAAGGACTACTATAGTAAGGGCAGAAAGGGGTACTGGAGTTTCTAAACTACAAAAGAGGATTTTGGGAAGTAGTTTCAGGACTACTGGTACTCAAGAGAGGTTTTTCAATACTGCTATGGTGAACAATTCTAATTATATTGGTACTTCTACTGTTGTAGCAAAATGAGCTATAGAGACCTAGAGGAAGGGTGTGCCTATTTAAAGAGATTATGGCAAACTCTGATTCTGATGAGGACACAAAAGATGTGCACCTTAGGAGGTAGAGAAAGACTGGTTGGACCATGACTTCAGACATGACCCTTTTTTTTTCTTTTTGTTTGAAATAATTATAGGTTGATAGGACTACATGAAATAGGATAAGCTATAGATAGCATTGAAAGGGCTATCCTTTATGATGGGTTCGTATTTTGCAAAATTTGAGCACCATTAAATGAGACATCTTTTATTTTTGCTCTAATTTCTTCCTATGTCGTCCTTTCGGGTTTTCAGCTTATTGAGCATTCTTTTCTTCTTCTTCTTTTTATTTGTTTGGGCAAAAGAATTAAGTTAATGATGTACTAGGCACAAAGAAAATGAGAATGCAATGCAAACAAAATATTTTGTATTATGATTTGGACCGCAATCGACTCAAGCTACCTACGTATCCCTTATATCACATTTTGTCGGTTATTTTTTTAAGGAGAATCAGGTCCATGTAGTTTTGATTACATATGCATGAAAAACATAAATGAAATGTAGATGTCATCTTTAAATGATGTATTGTTTTAGTTGATCCAAGTTGCTAAGATGGGAGAATTTGCTTCCATCCACATCCGTGAAGATGGTGCCTCTGTTGGATAGGATCTTCTTGAGCATGTACTGTCCATCCCAATTCAACTTGAACTTCCTCTTGGATCATTAATGAGAGCCTCAATTTCTTTCAAAACTAGATTTCCTTCTTGCAAACCTTTGCCTTTTACTTTCTAGTTGAGGCGTTCAACTAGTCCCCACTAGTAAACTTGAATTTTGTATGGAGCATTGATTCTCTTTTCATCAATGGCATTCAGTTGGTCATGATACCTTTTGATCTATTTTGTCTTCATCCTTCGCAGCTTCGCCTTGATAGGTTTCTCGTATGTGTAGGTCGCAATCTCATAAACTGCGATGCTTGGATCATCCTTATCTTATCTTGTATAGAATAAATCATAAGCTACTGCTTTGCAAATGCAATGTATGTGATTTTTTATTCTTTTCCTTTATGCCATAATTAATTAATCCTTTTGCCTTTTCACATTTTTGTATTTTTTTTTGTTGCCTTTTTTTTCAAGATGTCCCATTTAAAGATACATCAGAAGAATTAAAGCAAATTAGAAAGTTTAAACTTTTTATTACTAATAAAAGTCCCAATATAAGTACATTAAAGGATAAGCCTAGAAGGTAAAATACAGACTCAGAAGGACAAGACCTGACAGACTCAGATTAAAAGAAAAATTTAATAAAAAATAAACTCAAAAGACTTAGATTAAGACTCAAACACAGACTTAGACTCAGACATGGACTCAGAGGACTCAAAGTAGACTCAAAAGACTTGGATAGGGGCACAGCAGCGCTAACACTCTTCTTAGAATACCAGTTATTGGGTTAAGCTTGAGATGGTTAGGTGAGCTCGGTGGTTCAGAAAAGGATTGACGGTAGTGCTAAACTTTAGGTCTGGGAGTAATGATGTCTCCGCTATTAATGAGGTCTTGAATTTTGCGCTTTAGAGCCTTACACATATCAGTTTTATGCTCTGGCCCTTGATGAAAGTCATAGTGCTCATTAGCATTATAACCCTTAGGTAAAGGGTTTAGAGGGGGCCATGGTTCTAGAGGCTTAACCATATTACCCTCTAAGGCTTTCTTGTAAACGACGCTGAGAGGCATGCCCAGATTAGAAAAGTCCTCCTTATTTCTAACTTCATCAACTGGTGACAGGACACAACATTTACCTCCCCCTCTCTTTGGGTGGTGGAGTTAGTGGTGTAACTATTGTTCTTATGATACCTAGAGGATTCATCCTTAATTTGTCATGATTGAATCAAATCCTCGATCTTAGAGGTAGTGATAATAAGAGCTTTGAAGTTGGGGAGGTGTTGAGTTCATAGATGCATCTGGTATTGGGGAAGGAGATTCTTAACAGTTATGTCAATTTGCTCTACTTTGGATGGACGGTTCACCATTTGGGCTGCTTTTGCCCTCTACCTTGTAAGGAACATGATGAAGGATTCTCTTTGCCCTTGTTTAGTGGTCTCCAAATCCCAATGGGTGACATCCACCTCGATGTTATGGTGGTATTGCCTAAAAAAAACATTGCAGATGTCATCCCATGTTTTCTTTTGATTCTGGTCGAGATCTAATAACCACTTGACAGTAGCTCCGGTCAAGGATTATTGAAATAACTGAGCAAGGAGCTTGTCATCCACACCAAAGGGTCTCATAGTACCTATATACATCTTGAGGTAAGTCTTAGGGTATGTGGTGCCATTAAATTTGTCCATGATTGGTATTTTGAATTTGGATGGAACTCTAGCATTTGGGAAAGAGTAAGAGAATTGACATCTATCATGTCTTCATGCTTCTTGATATTTTTGATGGATTGTTCTATGGTCTCAAACTTTTCCATCAATTTCTTAGCTTTAGGAAGGCTAAAGAAATCCCCACTTTGAAAAGGATTCACAGTGCGAGTAGTGGCATTCACATCTAAGGGAGGAGAGGTGGGTATTTTGGGAGCTTTCCCTTTATCGATAAGATCGATAATAGAGGGATAGAAGTGGGGGCATGGCTAGTTCTGGCTTAAGCAAAAGTAAGCTAAGCAGGGGGAGGAGTGATGGTGGCATTGGTTATTTCCTTGACCTCATTGATGATGGATTGGTGTTGGGAGTTCAGAGCACTAGTGAAAGTGGCAGACTGAGGATTAAGAGCATTGGTGAAAGTTTCAGCTTAGGTCATAAGGGCGGTGGCGAGTGCAGCTTGGAAAGTCTCCTCTTGCTTCTTGAGGAGGTTGGCAAAAAAAGTGCTCATCACATCTTGGACGAAAGAGCTAGAGGTGTTGGCCATTGATACCTTGGAACAGACAAAAAAGGTGGGTAAGAATACATAATTGTGAAGGAAAAAATGGTATAAATGTGAAGGTGTGTCGAGAAAAGGATTCCCTCCACATGATTGGTCACCGGGTTTAATAGGGTGAGTGTGTGAGGTTATGGTGTTTTTTGGGGGTAAGGAATCATTGGTTCAGGGTTTTACCTTATCGAGCTTCTTATGTTATGTATGCACGCCAATGTTATGATGCATGTTGAAAAAAGGTTTTATGGGCATATGCACAAATATCTCTATTATTATGGTACATGGAACCTAGGGTCAATGCTAGGGTGACTATATGTATAAGGGTGAAGGGTGGTTTGATTAAGGGTCCCCATCTCACTAGAGCATCGATATACCTAATCACATGTGAGACAAGGAGCCTGGCGTGGGTCCAACGATACTGATTGCTTGTTACACCATCAAAATGATCACGGATTCATCATGGGGTGGAATGCTTTCTCTATCTCCCAACATACTCAAAGAGAGTTATCGAGCCATTGCTACTCATCATCCAAAAGTTTTCCTAAAGCTAAGGTTAGGCAAGGAGCCTTTATTATGCAAAGTGATGTATGAAAGTCAAATTATACTTAATGAGCCAAATGAAGATTATTTTGAAAAAATTTTTCCTTAACCAAATAGTAATCCTCTTATTTTCCTTTATAAAAAAAAAAAGGTGGCAACTAGTCCCCAGTGGAGTCACCAGTTATGAGGCCCGAGCGCCAGCCCTATCCACTAGAGGGAATCAGGATGCTCATTCTGGTTTAAACTCATGATGGAACCCTCGGGTTTGAATTTGGTTGATTTTGAAAATGTCTTTTGGGAGTCACCACCTAATTTATTTTTAAATGTGAAAATTAAGGAAAAACTCAATTGACTCCAATTCATTAATTTTCAATTAATTTATCCAAGGATAAAATCACTAGCCTCAAACCAGGTTGAGTTTGTGGACTAGATTTTTGCTTTTAAATAATCTAAATTTGGCTCTTAAGTTTAATTTGACTTAAAAATTAATTTCATGAATGACAAATGTTATATGATAATTAATGCATGAGCATGGTATGAGTGCAAGGAGAAAATAAAACATCCATAAATTAATTAAAAGGGAAAGGAGATTGATTGGGATTTGGATTTGAGGTTTGGATTTAGAAACTAAATGTGCCTATGTACCCCATTGAATGGGGATTAAAACCCACATAGTTCATTCTACAATTAAGTGGTAGGGTTTTTGAGTTATTCATATTGATTGATTTTATTTGGGTTTGAGAGAAAAGGCTAATATCTTGGCTTTTGGTGGGCAGAGGGTTTTACTGGGCCAAAGTTCTATTTTATCAAAACCGGGTGATTGGATTGATTGGGAGATTAATTAGTTAATTAAAATGATTAGTTAACTAATTAGTATGATGAAAAGAATAGATGGATTAATTAAATAAAAAAATTAATTAATTAATTTGGATGAAGGGTGGATTAAGAAAAATTATTAATTTGATTTTGAAAAGTGAGTAATTAATTAATTAAAAAGACTAATTAATTAATTGAGTGATTAATTTTAATAAAAAAAAAGAGTTTTAGTTAATTACAAAGATTAATTAACTTGGCTAGGGTGAGATAATTAATTAATTAAAAATATTAATTAATTAATTAATTAGAGAGTGGTTGAATGGAGAAGAAGAGACGAATTAGAGGATAGCTATCAACTCTAACTCAAAATGTGTTTGAAATGAGAAAATGAAAGGGCTATTTATAGGAAAATGAGGTGAGGATGATTTGGGAAGTGGAAATGTGAAAAAATGAAAAGGATATAGCTAAAAAATACTAAAAAAATCAAAAAGGGGCATTTTGCTTAATTTGACCCAGGAAAAACGGCAGGCTGACGTGGCTCCACGTCAAGGGCAGCGCAGAAGGTGATGCGACGCGGCTACGGACCTTCAATGGCGACGCGGATCTGCACAGCAGAGCTATGTCAGGCTTGACGCTACTCGACTTACTTTTTCAAGCACTTTTTCGTCCCTTTTTTTAGGCTTCTAGGTCAGTTTTCGAAAGTTATAGAGCTTAGAAAATTACCGATCAATGTTGTTAGGCTCGAAATTAATTTTAGGACATTTAAGTAGTTAGTCTGAGAGAAAATTCGATCAGTTTTGGAAAAATGTTGTCTAGTACAAAAGGTCTGGTCATGGTAAGAAAGGCTTCAAATTGTGCCAAGAATACTTCAGTCAATTTTGAAGAATTTAGAATTAATTTTAGAGGTGCTGAAATAAGGGTTCACACACTCGTAAAAATTTACACTTTTTATTTTGACTTAACATTGAAAACATCATTTTAACCAATTGATTATATTAGATCGAATAAATAATCCATTAAGACTAGCCTTAAACAACACCTTGTTGACTAATTTTTCTTTCCATATTCAAATATTCATCCTATTTGAACTAACTTTTCTATCATTCACTTGTCTCTATAAGCTTACCTTTCTATACTCTTATCCTTATCAATAAAGTCATCTATCCAAATTATCTTATTCCTTATATTACATTATCTTTAACCCTTATAATTTCCTTTGCCTTATGATTTTCTATATTTACCACCTTAAAACTTAACCTATCTCACACTTGCTTCATTGAGTTACTTTTAAAGCTTACCATTTCTTATGGCATCTACTTTTAACTTATTCAATTCTATTTCATCATCACTTTAATGTCAACATAACATATTTCTCTTATACGGGGTTTGTCTAATCAATCAGCTTCATAAACTCCATTTATGTCATAACTTTTGTTTCCTTTAATTCTTTTTAATTCTATACTTTATATATCTAGTATTTCCTCATACATTCTTTATCTTATCATTCACTATTTTTACCTTTCAACATCTCACTTACTTTACTTGACCACATTCAAGTTGTTTTTTTATTTAACATATAATCCTCCAATTTCATACCTATCTTATTTTCTAGGTATTCTTCCTTTAGTGAACTCATTCTCAATATAAGGTATTTTGTCCAAAATCAATCCATTGTTTTTACACCAATTCATTCTTAGCTTAGACTTATCCTTCTTAGGTCAAACCATCCTTAGTTCCTTACTTTCTTTTTAAAGACTATTCTTTAATCAACCTGCATGACCCATCATTGAGCCATCACTGTCCTAGGGCATAGGGAGATTTAAGGTCACCTAAACCCGTAGAACCCTCTTATAAGTTATTAAGTTCTGAAGAAAAACCATGCTATCCTTATCCCAAGATTGGAACTAAGACAACCATTCCTTATCATTGATTACCATATCATTCATCTGTAAGATAACATTTACCATTATTTTAGTTACAACCCATTCATATATGGCTCAAGTGCTTAGACTAAAATAAAATAATACCAACCTATACACATACTATGAATATTCTAAATTACATCATTATTACAGACCTTAGCAATCCATGGAGCTCTAGACTGAAATTTCAAAAATACAACATAATATATACAACATAAATAGCAATGCAATTTCCAAGTGAAGATGCAGAACTTGGAATTTACCTTGCTGATCTATCAGCTGGTCTTGAAAATAAACAACCGCTATGAGGTGAGACAAAGCTCAGTGAGTACAAAATAATATCAAAGGTTAAACATTGGTGTATGCTCAAAGGTAATTCTTTATGGCAATGAAGTAAAGTAGATTAGGAATTATTCTTATGAAATAATTTTCCCATATGTAAGTATCAAATATTATATCTTTAGCAGAACAATTCTTTTCTTGGAAATGGTGTGTTTCCCCCATAATCATTCGAGTGGCGGCATACGCCTTGCTCACTCCCATATACCTCGTCAAACATACAACTGATTAGGCCATACGTACTAGGGACATTAAACCCTTCCCAGCTAGGGTTTAGATATTCTTTACCCCATCCGCGGGTCCATTACCACTGTGCACAATGTCTGATGTATTACCCCACATCAGAGGGGTATTTTGCTTATCATAGTATCATTATAATATTTTTCCTTTCTATCCATGAAATAATTCAATGGATAATATACTAATAACAACTAGATTCTCATCATTGATCACATTATAAGATCAAAACAATATAGGCTCATTTGGCCAAGTGCCATAAAGGGAATATTTGATTCACTTTGGCTTAATAATCAAGAAAGTAAATAATGCTTGCCAAAGAATTGCAATGCATTCCAAATTGGAAATGAATTAACATTTAAGCTTATATTTAAAGCTCAAGTTGAGAAATATTATTAAGTACTCACCTCCTACTCCTTAGCTCCTATATTGACAACTTAACACAGATTATAGCGAGGCTCTTTGGTATTCCGAGCAATATCCTTACCTTTCAATTCTAAAAATACATCCAAACAATGTACATCAATTTCTATTCTTTTAACTTTCTAACCAAACTCTATCTATTCCATATAAACATATCATCTACACCTTGCTTACCTATGTTATAAACTAACTTAATATCTTTCAATATCTCCCATAACACAATTAAGGAAACATATGCAACATCAACATCTAATTGCATTCACAATACTTTTATTATAGGATCATGAATGAAGAAATTTATAAAAATGTTAATGGAATAATCTAGTCATAAGTCATGGACACTAGGACAAACTATATCAATATGGCCAAAAACATAACTGCCCATGGGTGAAACCTCAGTCGTGCCTCCACCCATAGGAGGCTTCTGGATGAATTTCTAAACTTCCCTTATCATATTGCTGGAACCCCAGTGGTGGGGTCACCCATGTTTGCCCAACTTCCCTTGATGTTCTCATGCTTTCTTTGTTACCTCTTACTTATTAAACCCCAAATTTCACCATTTTCATATTCCCTCATCTAACATGCAAACTAAGTCCTCCCTTAAATCCCTCCATCACAATCAACCACAGAAATCAAAAGAAAAGTATATACTTGCTAATAACTTATCATTCTTAGGTTAGGAACAAGGAGAGAAGCATTTAAACATGAAATCTTACCTTGAGATGCTTTAAATTTGATCCTATGATGAAGAACAAGTTGAGAGATTTTAGCTTTTGGTAAGGATGTGATTTTGATGTTAGGTTACAAATGAGAGGAATTTACATATTTTCACATAATATGCAAATGAAATTAATGGTGGTGATTTAATCTCACAAGATCAATGGCCACATTTTTGCCTAAGATGGATGGTTAAGATTGATCAAGATGGATGGTTAAGACTGCCCTTAGGTGTATGGTGACTTGGCACCATAATGGTGAATTTCATAATCGCCAAAGTGCATATGGACAAGTTGATGGGAAAGTGGATTGGCTTAGGTGTCAAAGTTGACAAAAGTCAACAAAGATGGCTATCATCCAAATGGTGACTAACTTAACCTAACCTCACCCTAACCCTTAGTTAACTTATTCTAACCTTAGTTGAGTTAAGTCCTACTAAATTTGGACCTTGGTGGGCCGGCCAATCCATGGGCTTGGGCCTTGAGTCCAAGGCCCATTAGCAAGCCCGTTTGAACACATTTTCCGAACCTAAAAATTTTCCATAGCTTTTTCCTTTCTGTTTCCTTAACATCGACACATGAAAAACTGGGTGTACATGTTCCAATACAGGTGGTAGTGCTAATTTATATGAAACTTCTTCGACCCTACCGAGAATCCCAAAAGGTCTGATGAATCAAGGAGATAACTTTCCCTTCTTTACAAATCTTATCACTCCCTTAATTGGTGAAACCTTCAAGAATACATGGTCCCCCACCGCAAAGTGAAAATCCTTCCTTTGAAGATCAGCATAACTCTTATGATGACTAAAAGCAGTTTTTAGTCTCTCCAGGATAACCTTCTCTTTTTCTATGGCTTCTCTTACCATGTCAAAGGCTTTAAGATATTTATCGCCAGCCTCCATCCAACATATCAGATATCAACACTTTCTATCGTACAATGCTTCGTAAGGCACCATTCCTATAGAAGAATGATAACTATTATTGTATGCAAATTCAATAAGCGGAAGGTCCCTATCCCAGCCACCTCTAAAGTATAAAACACATATACAAAGCATATCCTCTAGTGTCTAAATTGTTCTTTCAGATTGTCCATTTTTCTGTGAATGGAAAGCAGTGCTGAAGTCGAATTGTGTTCCCAATGCCTCTTATAATCTTTGCCAAAATCTCAAAGTAAACTAGGTACCTCGATTCGAAATAATCGAAAGTGGAACTCTATGCAATCTTACGATATCATCAAAATAAATATGACCATAATTAATCACTATATATGTGGTCTTCACTTCAATGAAGTGTGCCGATTTCGTCAGTCGGTCTACTATGACCCAAATAAAGTCATAACCTTTTATCTTCCTGGGTAGTCCCATTACAAAATCTATAGTAACACATTCCCACTTTTACTCTGGCAATTTTATCTCCTAAAGTAATCTAGAAGGTCGTTGATGTTCAAATTTCACTTACTGATAGATGAGACAAGAAGCAACAAACTTTGCCATGCCTTTCTTTAATCCCGGTCACCAATACGAACCTTTAACATCATGGTATATTTTGGTGGTACCTAGATGAGTACTATAAGGAGTCTGATGTGCTTCCTTCATAATCCTTTCTCTTAGCCCTTCTATATTTGGCACACAAAGCCAACTGCCACATTTTAGAACATCTTCTTCCACCCTGAACTCTAGAGCTTGTCCCTTTTCTAAATCTTCCTTAATCTTCACCAAATGAGGATCTCAACTATAAAAAGTCTTGATTTCATTGATAAGCTTTGGCTTCAGTTGGAAGTAAGCTAACAATACTTGTGACTCATTTACCTTCAATCGCAAGCCTTTATCAAATATCTACTTTAATTCCCTCACTACAAGTGTCCTTTGTCCCGCTACGTGAGAAAGACTACCTACGGATTTTCTACTAAGAGCATCTGCAACAACGTTAGCTTTACCAGGATGATAAAATATCTGACAATCATAGTCTTTGAGTAACTCTACCCATCATCGTTGTCTCAAATTTAAATCCCTTTACTATAAAATATACTTAAGGCTCTTATGATCAATATAGATCTCATATTTCTCCCTATACAAATAATGTCTCCATATTTTTAAAGCAAAGACAACCGCTGCTATTTCTAGATCTTGAGTACTTCATGTCTCTTCAATTGCCTAGATGTATAGGCAATAACCTTCCTATTCTGCATTACATGCCTTAAACCAACTCTTAAGGCATCACAATATATAGCAAAACCTTCATCTCCATCAGGTAAAGCTAATACTAGAGCTGAAATCAAGAGATCTTTAAGCCTTTGGAAACTCTACTCACAAGCTTCATCCCACTTGTATCTAACCTACTTCCTAGTAAGCTTCGTTAATGGTGCAACTATCTTAGAGAAGTCTTTTATGAATCGGCGATAATAACCTGCCAACCCTAAGAAACTCCTCACCTCTATGACTGTACTGGGTCGAGGCTAATTCGCTACTGCTTCTACTTTCTTAGGATCTACTTTGATTCCTTCCTTACTCACCACATGTCCAAGGAAACATACTTGCTCTAACCAAAAGTCACACTTTGACAACTAGGCGTAAAGCTTATGTTCCCTTAGAGTCTGTAACACCATTCTCAAATGTTTTTCATAGTCCTTTTTACTCTTTGAGTAAATTAAGATATCATCAATAAACACAATCATAAACCTATCCAAGAAAGGTTTGAATACCCGATTCATCAGGTCCATAAAAGCTACTGGTGCATTGGTCAGTCCAAATGGCAACATGGTGAACTTATAATGACCATATCTCATTCTGAATGCGATTTTGCAAATGTCTCCACCTTAAATCTTTAGCTGGTGATATCCCAATTGTAAATCAATCTTTGAAAAGTAACTGGCTCCTTGTAGCTAATTCAATAAATCATCTATCCTTGGCAGAGGATATCTATTCTTCACAATCACCTTGTTGAACTGCCTATAATCAATACATAATCTAAGAGATACATCCTTCTTTTGGACAAACAGAATTGAAGCACCCTACAGGGAACTACTCAGTCTAATAAAACCCTTGTCAAGTAAATCTTACAGCTGAACTTTCAATTCCCTTAATTCTGAAGGTGCCATCCAGTAAGGCGGTATCAATATTGGTTGAGTTCTAGGTACGAGCTCAATCGAAAACTCAACTTCCCTATCTGGTGGCATACTTGACAAATCCTTAGGAAAAACATCAGAAAAATCCTCTTCAACAAGTATCCTCTGAAGATCACTACTCTTCTTATTAACATCCACTACTTGTGCCAAAAATGCTTGGCATCCTTTCCTTAGCATCCTTTTCGCTCCTACAGCCGAAATAAGATTCATAGGAAAACTACTTTGATTCCCCTAAAACTCGAACTCTTGCTCATTCTCCTTTAAAATTAACCCTTTTTCCCTGACAGTCTAAACTAGCATTATGCCTAGCTAACCAATCCATACCCAAAATGACATTAAATCTTAATATTTCCAGTTCAACCAAATTCACAAGAAATTCTCTACTCTCAATCTCAACAATACAGTTTGTGTACGTTTGGTCTACTATCACGTCATTTCCTAGGTGTGCTTATAATTAAAGGTTCATGCATAACTTCCTTATTCCTTCCAAATTTCCTAGCAAAATAAGGCAAAACAAAGGAATGTGTTGCACCTAAATCAAACAAGCAACTAGCACTTACAAACTGAATAGAAACAGTACCTATAACAACATTATTTGAAGCTCCTGCTTCTTGTTGGTTGAGAGCGTACACTCTTCCTCAACCTCTGCCCTTCGTAGCTTTGACATTACTCAAGGATTGCCCTCATCCTCTTCCTCGTCCTCTTTGGCCATAGTCTTCAGGTCGATACATCTGCACGGTAGGTTGTGACACTGCCGTCATTGCTCTTTGATTGACCATTTATGGACAATCTTTGATGAAATGCCCCATTTGACTGCATTTCAAACATACTCCTAAGGCTCTCCTATATCCTCCCTTATGTGGCCTTCCACAGAAAACACAAATGGGAGTAGCTGAATTATTCGCATTACCCGATGTAGATACCATCGAACCACTACTAGCATGAAATTGATTCTGTCCATTTCCTCATGGCTAGAAAGGGGTGGAAATAGGGAAAGTCTGCTCCAGATCCCTATTCTGACTGAAACTACCTCACTGCTAGTTACCCGATCCCCTATTCTTATTCTTCTGTCTTTGGTCCCTTTCGATTCATTCCGCTTTTTCTGCCTTGTGCCTCGCCTCCATAAACTTAGCCTTGTCGATCAATTTGGCCATGGTGGGAAACTCAGTGGCCACCAGAATGTGATATAATGGAGCTACCAATCCTCGATAAAATCGGTTGACTTTACTTACTTTCGTTGGCACAATATGAGTAGCATACTTGCTCAATCTTTTGAATTCCTACGCATACTCTAATACTGACATCCTAGGCCTCTGCTTCAATTGCTCAAACTGAACTGCATGATTTTATCTCTCCCCTTCAGACATAAATTCATTCATCAGCTCCTGTTTGAACTCTTCCCAAGTAGATGGATCATCTTCATACAATCGCTCTTCAATATTCCTTTGAAACCAACCCCATGCATCACTCTGAAGTTGAACTCCTATCAACTCGATCAATTTCTCATCAGAGCATGTCATCCTCTGGGCTATCTTGTCCATTTCCTCTAAAAACTTCTAGGGATCCTCCCCTTCTTCCCCTGAAAATTCTAGTGAACTTCTTTAGATCATGTACTATAACTCCTTCTCCCGATAACATTTGCCTCCTCACCCTACATGGTGCTCATGGTACAATGGGAGGTACATCATCCACTTGTGGCGCAAGTGGCACCGTAGGTGGTGGTGGAACTTCTTGACATTGAGGCCTTAGTTCCAAAAGTTCCCACCTCATCACTTCATATTCTTATCGAAATGCTTCCATATCCCCTGGTGGTCCTCATTTTCCACCACTTGTAGTACGCTGCCTAGATCGGGAAGATTCTCGATTGGTAATTCGAACAGAAGCAGCATTAGATGCTACATATAGAATAATGCTATCAACTTTTTGGGACCCCTGTCCCTCTAGTTGAGCAATCCCATTGGGCAACATCTACGCCGAAAACAACATACACAGTGTCATTCATACATCACAATTTTGATATCCAACATACAATTTTTCATATATGCATGAATTACCGATTTGCCTTACTTATATCATCTTAAGAATCATACCCATACCATTTAGCCATTACATGTGTTTCATAAAGCAAAACCATTATCACATATAGCCATTTCTATATAAACATACTCATCGTTATTCCCTTATTTTGTAACTTACACACCTATGTACAAATACTACATACTATAGCATTCTTTTAGTCACCCTACTTTTAGATCATCCATACTATTTTTGTACATACAAACCATACCATACCTAAAATGTGATCATAGGATACTCATCCATTATCCATATCACTAATCCTTATAGTCCCTCTCATTATCGGAGGCCTCTCTCTCTCCTGGCCCCACCTGCCTACAACCTGTAGACATCATAGATGAGGATAACAAATGTCTCCTTATAGAACACCTCTCCTCTGAGTGGTTAAATCTCCCACATGTAGCACACAGATGCTTGAGAAATCCTAGCATCAAATCCCTAAGAGATGGAATTAGATCCACCTCTGAATTCCTATACATATTACTAACCCTTGCCAGTTCCCACTTCAAGTCCCTCACTATCCTTCTCAAATTAAGTACCTCATCTTGTAACATGTGTAGCTCTCCCATAATCTCTTCATTCCTAGCCTTCATCCTAGCTACCCAAATAAGATTAGGATCCTCCCCTGGATCAATCTCCTCGAAGTCAAGATAAGCAATCGAGGCTACATCAGATACATCCCTCTCCTTATCAGGATTACGAATCCTCGGCATCTACACATTACTAGTCACAAACAACATTTCCACAACTCAGTAATATTATGTAATAACAACATGTAAAATCTCACAAATAACAAAGAAAGATGATAACATAATTTATAATGTTAACGCAAATTTGACCTAACGAGGTACTTTATTGACAACAATGAATCCTATGCTCCATGGTTTAACTTATAACTTGAAATAAGTATAAAGAAATAAATCTTCCCTTTGATACCACCTTTGTCATGACCTATCTTTGAGCCATGATTGTCCTAGGGCATAGGGAGACTTAAGGTCACCTAAATCTATAGAACCCTTTTATAAGTTATTAAGTTCTGAAGAAAAACCACGCTGCCCTTATCCCAAGATCGGAACCAAGACAACCATTCCTTATCATTAATTACCATATCATTCATTTGTAAGATAACATTTACCATTATTTTAGTTACAACCCATTCATAAATGGCTCAAGTGCTTAGACTAAAATAAAATAATACCAACCCATACACATACTATGAATATTCTAAATTACATCATTATTACAAACCTTAGCAATCCATAGAGCTCTAGAGTAAAACTTTCAAAAATACAACATAGTATATACAACATAACCCCAAAATAGCAATGCAATTTCCAAGTAGTGATGCAAAACTTGGAATTTACCTTTCTAATTTGTCAGCTGGTCCTAAAAATAAACAACCATTATGGGGTGAGACAAAGCTCAGTGAGTACAAAATAATATCAAAGGTTAAACATTGGTGTATGCTCAAAGGTTATTCTTTATGGCAATGAAGTAAAGTAGATTAGGAATTATTCTTATGAAATAATTTTCCCATATGTACGTATCAAATATTATATCTTTAGCAGAACAATTCCTTTCTTGAAAATGGTGTGTTTCCCCCATAATCAATCAAGTGGCGACATACGCCTTACTCACTCCTATATACCTCATCACACATACAACCGATTAGGCCATACATACTGGGGACATTAAACCCTTCCCAGCGAGGGTTTGGATATTCTTTACCCCATCCGCGAGTCCATTTCCACTGTGCACAATGTCTGATGTATAGCCTTATATCAAAGGGGTATTCTTCTTATCATAGTATCATTATAACATTTTTCCTTTTTATCCACGAAATAATTCAATGGATAATATATCAATAACAACTAGGTTCTCATCATTGATCACATTATAAGATGAAAACAATATAGGCTCATTTGGCCAAGTGCCATAAAGGGAATGTTTGATTCACTTTGGCTTAATAATCAATAAAGTAAATAATGCTTGCCAAAGAATTGCAATGCATTCCAAATTGGAAATGAATTAACATTTAAGCTTATATTTAAAGCTCAAGTTAAGAACTATTACTAAGTACTCACCTCCTACTCCTTAGCTCCTATATTGACAACTTAACACAGATTATAGCGAGGCTCAGCTCCTATATTGACAACTTAACACAGATTATAGCGAGGCTCCTCAATATCCCAAGCAATACCCTTGCCTTTCAATTTTACAAATATATCCAAACAATGTACATCAATTTCTATTCTTTTAACTTTCTAACCAAACTCTATCTATTCCATATAAACATATCATCTACACCTTGCTTACCCATGTCATGAACTAACTCAATATCTTTCAATATCTCCCATAACATAATTAAGGAAACATATGCAACATCAACATCTAATTGCATTCTCAATACTTTTATTATAGGATCATGAATGAAGAAATTTATAAAAATGTTAATGGAATAGTCTAGTTATAAGTCATGGACACTAGGACAAATTATATCAATATGGCCAAAAACATAACTGCCCACGGGTAAAACCTCAGCTGTGCCTCTACTCATGGGAGGCTTTTGGATGAATTTCTAAACATCCCTTATCACACGGCCGAAACCCCAGTTGTGGGATCACCCATGTCTGCCCAACTCCCCTTGATCTTCTCATGCTTTCTTTGTTACCTCTTACTTATTAAACCTCAAATTTTACCCATTTTCATATTCCCTCATCTAACATGCAAACTAAGTCCTCCCTTAAATCCCTCCATCACAATCAACTATAGAAATCAAAAGAAAAGTATATACTAGGAACAAAGAGAGAAACACTTAAATATGAAATCTTACCTTGAAATGCTTTATATTTGATCCTATGATGAAGAACAAGTTGAGAGATTTTAGCTTTTTGTAAGGATGTGATTTTAATATTAGGTTACAAATGAGAGGAATTCACATATTTTCACTTTATATGTAAATGAAATCAATGGTGGTGATTTAATCTCATAAGATCAATGGCCATATTTTTGCCTGAGATGGATGGTTAAGATTGATCTAGATGGATAGTTAAGATTGCCCTTAGGTATATGGTGACTTGGCACCATAATGATGATTTTCATAATCACCAAAGTGCATATGGACAAGTTGATGGGAAAGTGGATTGGCTTAGGTGTCAAAGTTGACAAAAGTCAACAAAGATGGCTATCATCCAAATGGTGACTAACCTAACCTAACCTCACCCTAACCCTTAGTTAACTTATTCTAACCTTAGTTGAGTTAAGTCCTACCAAATTTGGACCTTGGTGGGCCAGCCAATCCATGGGCTTAGGCCTTAAGTCTAAGGCCCATTAGCAAGCCCGTCCAAACACGTTTTCCAAAACTAAAAATTTTCCATAGCTTTTTCCTTTCCCTTTCACTTGGCATTTCAAATCCTACCTTCCCATATCATAATAAACTCAAACTAAGACACATCCCTTAAATTAACTTGATAAAAATGCACATGAACATTCATACTTCATAAAAATACACAATCATGCACTTAGCACCAAAAAGGGTTTCTTCATCCCATCACTATATCATTGGTACTATACTCATAAAAATTTACTTTATGGTATTATTATAATTCTAATGATGGAAACCTTGGGTATTACATTGTCACTTTCATGTACCTTTCTATTGGAATGGTCTAATATCAAATCATATTCTACTTTAGTCCTTTATTGACCTTATAACTTTACTCCCTTAGTAGGTTTAAGAACTTCCTTATTGCACGTATATAATCGCCTTTCCTAAGGTCACATTAACACAGACACGATTGATCGCTTCCTTCTTTGATTAGGAAATAATATTCTCTAGATCACACAAGATTAATATTCTTCCTTCTACTATACTTGATATTTATATAAGTGATAGAAAAATTCTTACCTTTTTTGTTGTTCTAGTCTATAGTAGCATCTAAACCACAACTTATTAAAATCATTCATTTAATTCATATTGTATACTTTTATATATATATAAAATGTAACGGATTTGTTTTATTTTCATATTGAACATCATTTCTCTTCTTATGGAATCAATCACAAAATCATTTAATAATTCCATATAGTTCACATATCAAATCATTGTCACGTGTAAACATTTCATTTAGCATAACATTATACATATCAATTATTAATCTAAGCTGGATCAAAACTTAGTCAACTTCTCTTTCTAATCCTAGCAAATCAACTTAGAATTATTTAACATGTTCACTAGGTGTTTATTCCATTGATATAATTCATTAGAAGATCACAATCTCTACAAAAATTTCAAAAGTCCCTTAGGTCATGAAATGGACCTCAAAATTGAGAGCACTACACAATTTTCTCAATTGCTATCTATTATTATGACCATAATCCAAATATCATGATTGTGACTAATTTAAGAAACAAAACATCAAATTTAGACCTTGAGACATAGTGCATTTCATGACCTAGGTCACAACCACGACTCAGGGTGCGACAGAGAATCGTGACATCAATTAAGAAGTCGCAACTACAATTTAGCTCTAATGAATAGTGGACATCATCTTCCCCATGCAAGTCAACTTTGAAAGGCTATAACTTTCAGCTATAGATGAGTTACGAGGTTTTTAGGCCCAAATTCAATCATTTGAAGTTGTTTCAAAGCCTCTAAAGTTTTTCATTCAACTTTATATGCACTTTCATTGGCTATTTTGTTTGGTTCTATTATGGAGCCTTATTTCAACCTTTTCTAATAAAAGTGTTTCACCATTAAGCATATAAGTATGTTTGTTATTGCTTTAAAGAGTAGTTCAAATGTCAGTTATTCCAATTTTTGTACAATAGTCACATATTGTATAGATACAAAAGAACTATAATATTGTATCATTTATTTCCCAATTTAAATTCTTTACGATGTGTACATACATAACATTTTCTATATTCAAAATCTAATCAAAATCTATTTGTCCATAACCCAGTCTCATTAATTCTCAAAGCTTCTTTCATTATTATTATACAACTTGCCTTAGGATATTTCATGTCCTGAACATCACACATACTCTAGTATATGCAAGGGTAAACATATTCATGTCACTATTCATATTATTTGAACTTTTCATAAAATCACCTTTTAGTTTTCTCTTAATAGCATTTAGCTAACAGTTGTTGTGCACATATATCATAGACACAAAGGATTTAGTATACCTTCATCATTATTCACATTATGTACATATTTTTCAAAACATCACTTACACTAAACCATATTTATATTTGATAATTAATTATAATAGGAAATTTATTCCTAATAAAACACATGTACATATTCATTTATACTCTTTTATACATATGTAATCATTTTCTCATATACATGTTTTATCCTTTTCATCCCATTTCCATAGCATAAAATTCAGTCACATATATCATTTGTATCTCATTATTATTTATTTGTCCATAGTCATTACAAAAATATCAAACATCAAAACAAAAGAGTTAAACTTTTATGAGTAACACAGATTTAGAATTAACGATAGACTTCAAATGACAAGAAGGAATTCCTATGCTCCATGGTTTAACCTATAACCCGTGATAGTTATAAAATCTAGATTAGACATAAACCTTTGCTCTAATACCAATTTTGTCACAACCCACTTGTTCATCAGTGACAGTCCTAAGGCATAGGGAGACATAAAGTTACCTAAACCCGTATAACCCCGTTTAACTTATTATTCATCATTTACCATGTTAAACTTTATCCCAAGATCGAAACCTGATTACCTTTCCTTATTACCCATTACTTGTTTATCATTTTACATATTACCAAATACTTACTAATACCATTTATGTACACAACTCATAAAATTTCCAAAGTTGTATTTCATGTTATTAACCAAATGTTCATTACTTCATACACTATTATAATAGTAATTAAAATATAAATTACAATACATGTAAACCCAATAATATTTTAGTACTAAACCTTTAATAACCATGGAGCTCTAAACCAATGATCTTCATAATCATATAACCAAGATTTACAATACATGGAATTAACAAAGCAACTTGCAAGCAAAAGAATAGGGCTTGGAATTTACCTTGCTGACTCATCAATCTTACCTGAAAAATTTAAACAACTAAGGAATAAGAAAAAGCTCAGTAAGTACATAATAATATAATATATATGGTGAGTATGTGGTCTATTATTAGGATGGCTCATGGTCACAATAGAGTGAAATTAATGAAAATTGTCATTATGAATTGATTTCTCATTTAAGATGAAAACAACATCTTTTAGCAAAAATAGTAATTTCTTAGAAGCAGAATTCTTCCCACACATATTAATTAAAGAGTAGCGGCCTAAGCCTTGCTCACTCAAATGCATCACATTACATAAGACTCATTAGGTCTTGTGGTTAGGTGTTCCCCCTAACAAAGGTTGGGTACTCTCACCCTACTTGCAGGAATATACTAAGTGCATAAGGCTCGATGTATTACCCCATATCATAAAGGTATTTCTACTTATCAATAGACATTCTTAGAAAGGTTTATATAAGGTTCACAATAAGGAATTCAATGATCATATTATGAATTCAACATGAAAGATTCATAATAATCAAATGCCATTAAAAAATATCATATCAAATGGCTCAATATTCAATAGGCAATTCATGCTCACCATAGAATTGGAATATTTCAACGATAATGGTTTGAACAATAAAGGTTCAAAGAATATGGCACATGTCATATTATATTATTAAGTACTCATCTTGGACTCCTTTACTCATATCTACGTTTAACATTGATGCTAGTAATGGTCCTCGCACTTTTGGCCAATATCCTTATCTTTTTCTTTAGATTCTACACATTTGCATTTCAATTGCACATTAATCACTTCTTTGTTATGTCATTAGTTTAAATATAGCTTAACTTGTTAACACTTTCATTTTGTTCATTGCAGTACTAACTTATTACTAATTTTGACACTTTCCTTAATTATTTTCCAAATAGCTAAAGGTATCCACTTTAAGGAAAGATAATTCTTTTTCTCCCAATTTCATATTTCAATTGCATATTACTCAATTAGAATCAATTTAAATAATTTCCAATATTCAATGGAATTAATTCTACTTTTACTTTCCAATTCCATACATTAACCTAGTTCATTAAATTTGCTGAAAATCATTTCTATCAATTGAACTTTGAAATTAACATTATACAATTCATGTTACACCATTCTTAAGCTTAATTCCCCTTTAATTTCATGAATTCAAGTTCAATTCTTATAATCCACAATTTTTCTATAAACCCTACAATTTTGGGAAAACCATTAATTCCTCATCCAATCTTTAAATTGATCATGGAATTATGAAATTAGCATAACATAAAATCTATGTGATCATTCAATTGTCAATATCTAGCATTACAACATCAACTTCCCTTTTAGATTAAATTTATGCTACTAAGACTTTCAAGTCTTGAATCAAGCTTCCCTAATTCATTTTAACACTTCTAAACCATTTTACTCTACCCAAAATAACCTTAGATACCTTCAAATAGAATTTAGAACACTTCCTTCACAATTTTATTAAAGTGGCCGAACATGCTTCCTAATGCACTTAGATGTGTTTCATGCTTTCCTTATTTTTTTTCTCATGCTAACCCCTTAGTTCTCAAGCCGAAATTTCATATTTCATCAACTAACATATCAAGTAAATATTTTCTAGTTTTAATCCCCATTGGCTAATTCATATAGATGAAAGAAATGGTAAGTTTTTGCAACTATAATACCAAAGTCATACTTAGAACACATAAAGGAAGAGATGAGTGTAATTTCTTACCCTGGAAAGCCTTAGTTTGTATTTCTATGATTGAGGGCTAAAATTTAGAGGATGTTCTTCCTTTAGGAATTGAGTTTTGTGTTAAGTTTTGCAAAAATGGTGGAAATTTGCACATCAGAAAAGGGTAAACATATTCGCATCACTATTCACATTTCATGAACTTTTCATAAAATCACCTTTAAGTTTTCTCTTAATAGCATTTAGCTAATAGTTGTCACATATGTACATCATAACCATCAAAAGCACTAAGAATGTAGTATACCTTCATCCTTATTCACATTATGTAAATATTTTTCAAAACATCAATTGCACTTAACCATATCAATAAAGATAGTTAAGTATAATAGAAAATTTATTCCTAATCAAACACATATGCATATTCATTTATACTCTTTTACACATATGTAATCATTTTCTCGTATACATATTTTATCCTTTTCATCCTATTTCCAAAGCATATAATTCGGTCACATATATCATTTATATCCTGTTATTATTTCTTTTTCCATAGTCATTACATATGTATCAAACATCAAACTAAAAGAGTTAACCTTTTAAGAGTAACGCAGATCTAGACTTAACGATAGATTTCAAATGATAAAAAGGAATTCCTATGTTCCATGGTATAACTTATAACCCGTAATAGTTATAAAGTCTAGAATAAACATAAACCTTTACTCTGATACCAATTTTGTCACAACCCACTTATTAAGTCATGACGCTCCTAAGGCATAGGAAGATATAAAGTCACCTAAACATATAGAACCTTGTTTAACTTATAATCCTTTACCATTTATCATGTTGAACTTTATCCTAAGATCGGAACGTGATTACCTTTCCTTATTGCCCATTGCTAGTTTATCATTTTTGATATTACCAAATACTTACTTACTAATAATATTTATGTACTTAACTTGTAAAATTTTCTAGATTTGTACTTCATGTCATTATCCCAATGTTCATAACTTAATACACTATTATAATAGTAATTACAATACAATTTACAATACATGTAAACCCAAAGACATTTTAGAGCTAAACATTTGATAAACATAGAGCTCTAAGCCAATGATCTTCATAATCATATAACCAAGACTCACAACACTTGAAATTAGCATAGCAATTTCCAAGTGGAAGAATTGAACTTGGAATTTACCTTGCTAATTCGTCAATCTTACTTGAAAAATTTAAATAACTAAGGAATGAGATAAAGCTCAGTGAGTACATAATAATACAATATATATAGTGAGTATATGGTTCATTATTAGGATGATCATGGTGACAATGGAGTGATATTAATCAAAATTATCATTATGAATTGATTTCTCATTTAAGATAGAAACAACATCTTTTAGTAAAAATAATGATTTCTTAGAATCAGAATGCTTCCCACGTATATAAACTAAAGAGAGGCGGCCTAAGCCTTGCTAAATCATATACATCACATTACACAAGACTGATCAAGTCATAAGGTTATACGTGCCCCCTAACAGAAGTTGGGTACTCTCACCCTACCCATAAGCTTTTACCAAATGTATAAGGTCCAATGTATTACTCCACATCATAAGGGTATTTTTGCTTATCAATAGGCATTAACAGAAAAGGTTCATATAAGATTCACAGTAAGGAATTCAGTGATCACATTATGAATTTAACATGAAAGGTTCATAATAGTCGAATACCATAAAGAAGTATCATAACACTGGTCAATAATCAATAAGCAATTCATGCACATCATGGAATTGGAATATTTCAACGATAATCATTTGAACAATAAAAGTTCGAAGAATATAGTACATGTTATATTATATTATTAAGTACTCACCTTGGACTCCTTTGCTCCTATTTATGTTTAACTTTAATGCTAGTAGTGCTTTTCGCCCTCTTGGACAATGTCCTTGTCCTTGTCTTTAGATTCTATACATTTGTATTTTCAATTACACATTAATCACTTCCTTATTATGACACTAGTTTAAATTTAGCTTAACTTGTTAACATTTTTATCTTGTTCATTGTAATACTAACTTATAAATTTTAATGTCAAGACACACTATATATATACTTGTTCCTAATTTTAGCACTTAATCGTTTTCCAAATAGCCAAATATATTCATTTAAGGAAAGATAACTCATTTCCTTCTAATTTCATATTTCAACTTCATAACAGTCAATTAAAATCAGTTTAAACAATTTCCCATATTAATGGAACTAATTCCACTTTCACCTTCTAATTTCATAAATGAACCTAATTCATTAAATTTGGGGAAAATCACTTCTATCAATTGAATTTTGAAATTAACATTATACAAATCATGTTGCACTATTCTTAAGCTTAATTCCCCTTTCAATTCCATGAATTCAAGTTTACTTCTCAAAATCTCCAATTTTTCCATAAACACTAGAATTTGGGAAAAACCATTAATTCCTCATCCAATCTTCAAATTAATCATAAAATTATGAAATAACATATTAAAAAGCCTATATCATCAATCAAGCATGGAAAACAATTATTAGAACTTGAACTTCCTCTTTTAACCTAAGTTATGTCTTCAAAATTTCAAGTTTTGAAATAAGTCTCCATAATTCAATTTAATATTTCTAAACCATTTTTCTCCATCCAAAATAACCATAAATACCTTGAAACATAATCTAGAACAATCCTTTACATCAAATCAAAGAGAGGCTAGATCTAGTGCTAATGTTCCCTTACATGTGCTCTTTACTTCCCTTGCTTGGTTTCACTTGATATATCTTAAGTTCTTAAGCCCAATCCCCATATATAATAAAAAAAAATAAAATAAACATTTCCTAATCATACTTACTTTTGGCTAAATCATATGAATGGAAGAAAAAGAAAGTTTTTACAACTATAATACCAAAGTCATGTTTATAACACATAAAGGAAGAGATGAGCATAAACTCTTACCTTGGGAAGCCTTGTTTTGTATTCTTATGATAGAGGCATGAAATTTAGAGCCTATTTCTTTATTAAGATGTGTTGTTGTGATAGGTTTTGCAAAAATGGAGAAAAATGCTCATCTTATTGCTTATATATGGAAGATGGATGGTATTGATTTAATCATTTCTAATGCAACTGCTATAACTTAATCATAATGGACGGATATGATTTAATTAAATTAGATGGCTAGGATCTTATTTAGGTTGATGATGTTCATCATAAGGTGTGGAAATAATAAAAATGAGTGTGGACTTTGGTGTAGGAAAAGTGAGAATTGAAGTTGGAAAAGGATTTGCCTTAGTAAAAAATGGTGGCTTCTTATTCAAATTTAATGGCTACCTTTTCCAACATCAAACTTAATCTTAGTTAACCTTTCTTAACTCTAGTTAAATGTATGTTCATTCAACAATGGGCCTAATTGGCTGGCCATCCAAATGGGCTTGAGCCTTTAGTGTTCAAAAACCCATTAACAAGCCCATATATGCACATTTTAAACTTGGTAACTTAATACATTTTTCATTTCATTTCTTTCACTTTAATATATATATTTCTACCATTTAATATCATGACACTCTCTAGAATTACTAGATAAATCTTATTCACTCTATAGTGCACATTTTCTAGCCCTTCATTTGCATTATTTAAGTATGTAAATCATATAGACTCACTAGGTCAAACTAAGTTTGACATCTATTATACCATTGTAACTTTAGTTGAAATCAACTTCCTATATCACTATTATCATCTTTCAATGACTTAAGAGATGTTAATGCCCATTCATTAGCACTTTAGATTCATATTTCAAATAAATTATTAACATAGTCATATTAAGTCAAACTCAGTTTGACTTTCATTCTATTATAAAAGTACTTATCAAAATTGATTACATTCTTTACTCATTGTCACATTATTCATTTGAAATTTCTTCTTATGGTATTCTTATAATTCTTAATATGTCATAATGACCTTGAATGGTATAGTAGAAGAACATTATAGTGTAACCATTTCTGACTCTTAATAGGTTATGGAAACCTTGGGTATTACATTAAAAAGGGCAAAGTAAGAAAAAAAGTTAGAAAAATTACTAACTTGAAATCCTAAATAAAGGAGGAAGAACACTTTATTCTTTTTTTTTTTTTTTTTGTAGAGCAGATTTAACAAATATATATGGGTAGAAAGAGTGGTGACTGAGTTAAAGATTTTATTGTTTCATTTGTTTGGTTATTAAAAAATAATAAAATTTAAATTAACTTTGTGCTTTAAAGAGAGAAAAGAGTTTATGATAATTGAGGGTGTTTTATTTTTTACACCACCATTGACTCTACTTTTTAGTTGGCCAGATGGTAAAATGCTAAATTATAGATGAAAGGACTAAGTAGTAGATGAAATTAAACTGTAAGAATATTTTAATGTATTTCTAGAAACATTGGAACTAACAATATTGACCTAAAATCAAGGATGAAATAGTCATTTTTCTTTATTTTTTAACTGATCCAATTTGTTATTCTTACATGGGTGTATTTAATTAGGAGAATTAAAAATTTTTGTAGACTTAAAAAGTCAGGGAGTATTCAATAATGACTTTTACAGACTCTTCAAAGTCAAGAGTTATTTAATAATGACTTTAAATACTTTAAAAAAATCTATAGCAATTAGGGGTATTCAATTACAACTTTTATAAAGTCTGTAAAAGTAAATATGTATTCAAAAGGTCATTAACTTTTATAAATAATTGTAATACCCAAGGTTTCACTAACCTATTAGAGTCAGTAATGGTGACACTATAATGTTCATTTATTATACTATTCAAGGCTTTTCTATCATATTAAGAATTATAAGAATACCATAGAAGTAATTTTAATGAATAATGTGACAATGAGTAAATAATGTAATCAATTTCAATAAGCACTTTTATGATAAAATGAAAGTCAAACCGAGTTTAACTTAATGTGGCTACGTTAATTATTTATTTGAAATGTGAATCTAAAGTGCTAGTGAATGGGCATTAGTATCTCCTAACTCATTGGGAGATAATAATAGTGATATGAGGAGTTGATTTCAACCAAAGTTACAATGGTACAATAGAAGTCAAACTTAGTTTGACCTAGTGAGCCTACATCATGTACATATCTAAACAATGCTATTGAAAGGCTAGTAAATGTGCATTATAATGTATATAGAATTTATCTAACAACGTCTAGAGTGTGTAATGATATTATGAGGTAGAAATATATATATTGAATTGAAAAAAATGAAATGGAAAATGTATTAAGTTACCAAGTTTAAAATGTGCATATATGGATTTTTTAATGGACTTTTAAACTCTAAAGCCCAAGCACATTAGATGGCTAACCCACAAGGTCCAAGAATAAATGAACATACACTTAACTAGAGTTAGAAATAACTAACCATGGTTAAATGGGTATAGGATGATCTAGCCACAAAATTTGACTAAGAAGCCACCATTTTTTACTATGTCAAATCCTTTTCCAACTTGAATTCTCACTTTTCCTACATCAAAGTCTACATTCATTTTTGCTCTTTGCACACCATATGATGAACGTCATCAACCTAGGTGAGATCCTAGCCATTCAAGTTGATTAAATCATAGTCATGCATTTTGATTAAATTTTAGCCATTGGATTGAGTGTGATTAAATCACTACCATTCAACTTGCATATATAAACAAAAAGATGTGCAATTTTCTTCATTTTTGCATAAGCTATCACAAAAACACAACTCCTAGAGAAAACACTCTCTGAATTTTGGTCACCCTCTTAGAAGTACAAATCAAGACTTTCCAAGGTAAGGAATCATGCTCATCTCCTTCCTTCTTTGTTCTAAGCATGTATTTGGTGAATTAGTTACAAAAATTTCTCTTTTCTTTCACCTATATGGATTGGCATAAGAAAAATAAAACTAAGAGTTATTTCTTTTGTATATTAATTGATAACATATAGAATTTGGACTTGGGAACACAAAGTTTAACAAATGAGAATAAGCAAGAAAAGCATGAAACTCATCTTAGGGAACATAAGAGCAAGCTTTCAACCTCTCTTTAATTTGGTATAAAGGATTGTTCTAACATTTATTTGATGTTATCTAAGATTATTTGGGATGGAGAATAGTGGTTTGGAAGTGTCAAATTGAATTATAGAAGCTTATTTTAACACTTGAAAATTTGATAACTTAGGTTAAAAGAGGAAGTTCAAGATCTAATCATTGTTTTCCATGTTTAATTGATGATATAGGCTTTTTAACATGCTAATTTCATAATTCCATGATCAATTTGAAGATTGAATGAGGAATTAATATTTTTCTCTAATTTTTAGGGCTTATGGACAAATTGGAGATTTTAAGAACTAAAATTGAATTTATGGAATTGAAGGGGGAATTAAGCTTAAGAATGATGTAACATAAATTGTATAATATTAATTTCAAAATTAAATTGATAGAAATAATTTTCCTCAAATTTAACGAATTAAGTTAATTTATTGAATTTGAAGGTGAAAGTGGAATTAATTTTATTGAATATTGGAAATTATTTAAATTGATTCTAATTGGATAATATGAAGTTAAAAGAGGAAATTAAGAGGAAAGGAATTATCTTTCTTTAAGTAAATATATTTGGCCATTGGAAAACAACTAAGGGACAATGTTAAAATTAGTGGCAAGTACATGTATAGTGTGTCTTGACCTTAAAATTTATAAGTTAGTACTATAATAAATAAGATAAAAGTGTTAACAAGTTAAGCTAAATTTAAACTAATGTCTTAACAAGGAAGTGATTAATGTGTAATTGAAATGCAAATGTGTAGAATCTAAAGACAATGACAAAGACATTGTCCAAGAGTGCGAGGAGCACTATTAGCATCAAAGTTAAGCATAAATAAGAGTAAAGGAGTCCAAGGTGAGTACTTAATAATATAATATGATATGTGTTGTACTCTATGAACTATTGTTGATCAAAGGATCCTTATTTGTATATCCCAATTTCTTGTTGATCATGAATTGCCTATCAAACGATGTGTTTGAATATGATATTCCTTTGTGGCATTCAGCCATTGATGAGAATTATTCTTGTATTGGCATATTTTCCATTGAATTCCCTATTATGAATTCCTTATGAACCTTCTATTAAATGCTTATTAATAAGTAGAAATACCCTTTTGATGTGGGGTAATACATCAGACCTTATGCACTTAGTATAAGCCCATGGATAAGGCGAGAGTACCTAACCTCTATTAGGGGGGAACGCCTAACCGTAAGACCTTATCAGTCTTGCGTAGTGTAATGCATGTGAGTGAGCAAGGTTTAGGCTGCCACTCTTTAATTTATGTGTGTGGGAAGCATTCCGCTTCTAAGAGATTACTATTTTTGCTAAAGATATTATTTCTATTTTAAATGAGAAATTGATCCATAATGATAATTTTGATTAACATCGCTCTATTGCCATAATGAGCCTATCCTGATAATGATCCTTATACTCACTATATTATATTATTATGTACTCATTGAGTTCCTAAAGGCAATCTATGCATTCAAATCCCTCTATCATACCTTGTGCTTCCTATGTTAGTCTACCCAAACATCACACCTCCTCATTTGCTAATCAATCCAAGTCAAATCCAATTAACTCAAGTTCCACTACAACCCATCTTAATCCAACCTACATTGTAGCTCCTCCTATGGTCAATCAACCTAACACCTCTTTTTTTTCATCCAACACTGCCTTTAGTCCTATTGCTACAACCATATTGACTTTTATCATTAGCCTTGCCCATGATAAAGAAGTGTAGAAAAATTCCACATAGTTAATCCCAAACACTCATACTAACCCAATTCTTGTTATTGATCTGACCAATAGTGGAGGAGTCCCCAAAAGTCTCATGCCACCAAACACCAAAGTTAACCTTCCTTATTCCTTGAATCTTTTTTAAGGAACGAAAACCTTTACCTAACCAAACATCAAAGGGCCTATCAAACTACCATTGAAGTGCAACACCACTGTGCTCTAGCAAGCTCATACAGTTGAGAAAAGATACAAGAATAGTAATCCTTGTGCTACCACACCAATTATCCCCTTCAAACAAAAAAGGAAAAAAGCAAGCTACCATCATTAACCAATAACCTCTGAGAAGAAAGTTCACTAATTTGGGAATTCCCTTAAGCAAGTTTATAAGATAGCCTTTGAAGCCAACCTAGTTAAGCCTCTAGAGCCGAAAGCACTCTCCAGCCATCCATCCAAAAACTATAGACCTGATCAATACTGTGAGTACCACCAAAGAGCTAGGCACAAAACTGACATATGGAAAAGCCCAAGGCATCAAATCTAATACCTCAATGATGATGGAAATATCCTCCCTCCAAAAGTAGTACCAAGTGTACCTGTTAACCTTAGAGACATTATCAATCTCAAGCGGGAACACACCTTGCCAAATTCATTTAACCTACCTAACGACTAGCACTTTGAGGAAAACATTGGCCTTGTTGACGTGCTCTTCTTCAACTCTTATAATCAAGTTGAGTCTAGTCAATGCTGAGTTTGAGTAATCTAAATCTAGCTCTAAGTCTTTTAAGTCTATCAAATCTTATGTTTCTTTCTCTTCTTTCGAGTTCTTTATTGTCCAAGGTTAGAATTAGAGTTTGTCATATGTTTTTTTTTTTTTTTTTCCATTTTGAGTCAATAAAAAAAATTTGCATGCATTACACAATAACATCATACCAAGTTGGAGGTTAAAGATGGAACAACTCTTAGAACTTAGCTAGAAAGTTATTGTGCACATTAAGGCTATCCTTCCTTAAGCTGTACCTAGTTAGATATTTATTTGGGGCAATCAAATTTGAAATCCTCAATTGAGCATGAAAACATCTTAACAGCTGTAGATCACTTCACAAAAAGGATTGAAAAAAGGCCATGTCAAGTTTTAAAGTAGTCAATTTGTTGAAATGAAGAAAGGCCCAATGAGAAGCTACAAGATAGATCAAATGGCTAACAAGATTATCATGCTTAACTTTTTTCTATACCTAATTCTCCTTAAGAAAAAAAAAAGAAAAGAATAAAAGTAATGTAAGGGATATGCAGGTAGCCTAACCTAGGTATGGTCCAAATCATTGTAAAAATATCTTTTGTCTTGTAAGGCACCTCGTGTTCTTTATTTAATTTAGTGAAACGTCAATTCAATTTATAGAATGAATTTAATTGATGTGTAGTTCATGATATACAATTAGGGACTAGAGGGATTCAATACCTAAATGGGCTTTTATTTCTAACTTCATCTCCTTTTTCCTTATTGTTATTTTACTTAATTTATATTTTAATTTAGTTTGAATGCACTTATAATCATTTTCATTGACACCAATTTGATTCACTAAACATTAGCAACGTTTTGAGCTAGTACTTACCTAAGGTCTCCAGTGGAACGATAACTCATTCACTACTATATTACTTGTGTGATCTGTACACTTACAAAGTACGCGTTAGGTTTTTGGCGCCGTTGTCGGGGATCTTTTTAGAGAAATATTAGCAATAGAATTGAAGCTAGTGATTTAGTTTTCATTTTTATTTTTTATTTAATTTTTGCTTTGGTTTTCTTTGCAAAATTTTCTTTTCAGGTACCCTTTTCTATTTATGACCAGAGCTAGTTCCTCCAATCTACTTGAATTTGATCTAGAGTTAGAGAGAACATTGAGACAAAAGTGAAAGGAGGAACGGGAACTAGTTTTGGTGAGAGAGGTAGCAGACCTGGAAGGCGTTGTTTTAGAGGAAGAGGTGAAAATAATGGTAGAAAATCAGCCAAGAACCATGCAAGAATATGCAAGGCCCACTCTTAATGGGGCTGACTCAAGTATAAGGAGGCCAACGGTCACTGCAAATAATTTTGAAATTAAGCCGAATGTGATACAAATGGTGCAACAGACTTGCCAATTTGATGGTCTCTCATATGAGGATCCTAATGCTCATCTTGAGAATTTTTTAGAGATTTGTGATACATTTAAGATCAATAATGTCTCAGATGATGTGATTAGGCTACGCTTGTTTCCTTTCTCACTCCGGGACAAACCAAAGAAATGGCTTAAGTCTTTCTCAGCTGGTACTTTCACTACATGGACTCAACTGGCAGAGAAATTCTTAGAGAAATATTTTCCACCATCCAAGACAGTTAAGTTGAGGAATGACATAACTTCCTTTCTTCAGCAAGATGGTGAGACTCTTTATGATGCGTGGGAAAGATTTAAAGACTCATTGAGGAAGTGTCCGCATCATGGCCTTCCACTATGGCACTAAATTCAAACCTTTTATAAGGGTTTCAACTATTCAAGCAAATAATCTATTAATGCGGCAGTTGATGGTTCCATCAATAACAAGACACCTGAAGAGGCAAGGGACTTGATTAAAGATATGGCCTCACAAACTATCAGTGGCAAGTCCCTAGAGATCAAAGAAGGATTGGCGAAGGTGGTTCACATCAAGTGGACCCAATTGTTGCATTGACCGCTCAGCTTGAAACCATGAACAGAAAAATGGATTCCTTGACGGCATCTTCATGAGTAAGACAAGCTCAAGTGATGTGTTATGATTGGTGTAGGGGAGGACACCAAAGTCAAGATTGCCAAAGTGGTAATAATTTTGCCAAGCCAAAGCAGGTAGATTACATGGGAAATGCTCCAAGGTAGCAGAACAACCCCTACAGTAATACATATAATCCAGGGTGGAGGAATCATCTTAATTTCTCTTGGGGTAATCAGTCTAACCCGAGACCTCCTCCTGGATTTCAGCAACCTTCCCAGTCATAAGTTCCTCCACCTCCTAGAAGAAGTTCTTTGGAGGAAACCATGATGAAGTTCATTGAGTCTAATGAGCAGAGACATAAGGATACTGAGACAGCATTCCAAAATCAGCAAGCATCCATTCATAATTTAGAAAATCAAATGGGGTAGTAGTTGTTTGGTGAGAGGCAATAGGGGAGTTTACCTAGTAATACTGAGGCAAATCCTAAGGAGCAGCTAAAGGCAATTACCTTAAAGAGTGGAAAATAGGTTCAAAAGAGTGTTGTTGTAGAGCAAGAAGTGGAAAGGAAAGAGGATAAGGCACAGGGTGCCAAGGAAAAGGAAGTTGAAAATAAGGCTGCAGTGGGTGATGAGACAGAAAAGGAGAAAGTTGCACTAATGCCTACACCGCCATTAAAAGAGTATCGACCTCGAGTACCTTGGTTACAAAAAGATAAGCTTGATGCCCGATTTGGTAAGTTTGTTGAACTCTTGAAGCAATTTCATATTAATATACCATTTGTCAAAGATTTATCACAAATGCCCAAATATGCTAAATTTTTAAAAGAGCTCCTTTCTAACAAAAGAAAGCTAAGGAGGTGTCATTTATGCATTTGTCAGAAAATAGTTTAGCATTTTTGCAAAAATGATTACCCATGAAATTAAAACATCCTAGTAGTTTCACTATCCCATGTTTTATAGGTAACCTTGAGATGGAAAATGCATTAGCTAACTTGAGGGCTAGCATAAGTGTTATGCCCTACAAGATGTTTAAGGAATTGGGAATTGGGGAACCCAAACCAATACATATGACCATTCAGTTAGCTGATAAGTCAGTGGTACACCCTCGGGGGATTATTGAGGATTTGTTGGTGAAAGTTAGGGACTTTATTTTTCCTAATGATTTTGTAATTATTGATGTGGATAAGGATGTGGAGGTGTCACTTATTTTAGGTAGACCATTTTTAAATATAGCCCGTGCCCTTATTGATGTCCATGATGGCACTTTAACTTTAAAAGTGGGTAATGAACAAGTTGTCTTTCATATTCCTAATGCAATGAAAGACCTATTTACACTGGATGAGGCATATTCATGCAATGATATTCTTGAGCATGAAACCATCAATTTTGTTACTAACATTGTTTCCCAGGATCCCCTTGAGTTGTGTTTGATGCAGAAACAGGTCATGGATCAGGAAGCAAGGGAGCAATTGGCTTACTTGGAGGTAAACAAGCCATGCAAGAAGGGGGTAGTTAAATCTATTAATATGCACAAAGAGGAGAAAATGTAACCATCCATCATTGATCTGCCAATTTTGGAGCTCAAGCAACTCCCTTCCCATTTGGAGTATGCGTCTCTGGCTGAAAATGTGAAATTGCCTATAATTGTGAATGCTAATCTTTCTGAAGTACAAAAGGCAAGGTTATTGGAGGTCTTGGGAATGCATAAAAAGGCTATAGCATGGAAAGTTGCAAACATCAAAGGCGTTAGTCCTTCTTTCTGTACCCATAAGATTTTTATGGAAGAAGAGTTCAAACCTGTGGTGCAACCCCAAAGGCATCTCAATCCTAAGATGAAGGATGTGGTAAAGGCTAAGGTGATCAAGCTCCTCGATTCGGGAATTACTTGTCCAATCTCATATAGTTCTTAGGTGAGTCCAGTTCAGGTGGTACCAAAGAAAGGGGGCATGACTATTGTGCCCAATGAAAACAACGAGCTGATTCCTACGAGGACTGTTATAGGATGAAGGGTTTATATTAATTACAAGAAGCTAAATGATGCAACTAGGAAAGATCACTTCTCACTCCCTTTCATCGATCAAATGTTGGAGAGACTTGCTGGACATCAATTTTACTATTTTCTAGATGGATTATCAGGGTATTTATCCCTATAGCTCCAGAAGATTAGGAGAAGACCACATTTACATGTCCTTATGGGACTTTTGCTTATAGAAGAATGCCATTTGGACTATGCAATGCGCCAGCAACTTTTCAAAGGTGTATGATGGCTATTTTTTATGAGATGGTTGAAGATATTATGGAAGTCTTCATAGATGATTTCTCTGTACATGGTGATTCCTTTAAAGGTTGTTTAGAGAATTTGGAGCGAGTGCTTGCAAGATGTGAAGCAACCAATCTCGTTTTGAATTGGGAGAAATGTCATTTCATGGTGCAAGAAGGTATTATTTTGGGGTGCAAAATCTCACATGAAGGCATTAAGGTGGATATAGCAAAAATAGAAATTATTTAGCAACTTCCACCACCAACTTTCGTTAAAGCAATTCAGAGTTTCCTAGGTCATGCTAGATTTTATAAAAGATTTATCAAGGATTTCTCCAAGTTTGCTAGGCCCCTTACCAAGCTACTCGAGAAAGATGTTGAATTTAATTTTGATGAGGCCTACTTACAAGCCTTCAACACCTTGAAGGCTAAGCTTATCAAAGCACCAATAATGGTGGCCCTTGACTGGAGTCTACCTTTTGAAGTAATGTGTGATGCAAGTGATGTGGCTGTTGGGGCAATTTTGGCGCAGAGGAAGGATAAGCATTTCCAACCCATTTACTATGCATGCAAGACTTTAAATGAAGCTCAAGCCAATTACACCACCACTGAGAAAAAGTTGTTAGCTGTTGTGTTCACCTTTGATAAGTTTCGGTCCTATTTGATCTTGTCGAAGGTGATCATTTATACAGATCATTTAGCTTTGCGGTATCTCTTTCAAAAAAATAATGCAAAGCCGAGATTGATTTGGTGGGTATTGTTGCTATAAGAGTTTGATTTAGAGATACAAGACAAGAGAGGAGCTGAAAATCTTGTAGCTGATCACCTTTCACAGCTAAAGAACCTGAACTTAGAGACACTTGGAGAGGGGGATATTCCAGACACTTTTCCATATGAGCAGCTGTATGCCATGGTGGGTATGGTAAGTAATTCTAACTCTGAACTACCTTGGTTTGTTGATTTTGCGAATTACTTGGCTGTGCAGAAACTCCCAAAAGAGTTAACTTATTAGCAAAAGAAGAAATTCTTTTCTGATATGAAATACTACTTTTGGGAAGACCCCTATTTATTTAAATTATGTGCTGACCATATGATCCGGCGTTGCGTGGCTGGGCCTGAAACTATAGACATTCTTAATCATTGCCACGCTGGGCCAGCTGGTGGACATATGGGTCCTAGTAGGACAGCTAAAAAAGTTTTAGAATCAGGTGTAACAACTCACACCCACCATAAGAATTTTCGTGACAAATTGCTTGATTTAGAACTATTAAGGTTAAGTGTGTGCTTGTGTGAAAATTAGTGATCTAAGTGATTGATAAGTATGTGGCATATTAAATTAATTTTAATATGCATAAAATGACTTGCTATTGTGAAATAAATGATTTACATGAAGTGCATTTGCATAAAAGAATTTATTTAAATAAAATGAATTTTCGTGCAAAAGACAATTTTTAAGCATAAAATAATTTTATGAGTATTTTTAAAATATTTTAAAATAAATATTTTTGGGGAAAATGTTACAGAAATAATAAGAAAAATATTATTTTTATTTTTAATTTTACTCAGCTTAAAAATTTAAATAAAAGCCCAAATACCCAAAAGCCTACTACACTAAAATCCTCCTAACCTAGTTCATTAAGGGTATTAATGGAAATTTCACCCAAACCCTAAAATATATTCTAAATTTTGGCCATGACCAAGGTTCCAGCAGCCATTCCCTTATTCTTTCTATATCTTAGCAGAAAAATCCTCTCAAAATATTTCTCTCTACCAAAATTAAGAAAAACACCTTTCCGTTTTACGATTTCTTGACCGTAATCATAAGTTTTTCTTCTCTTTCGATTTCTAAACTAATTTCTATGAAATAAATTATGGAAAAATTATTTTGAACTGGTTGATTACTATTTTTATAGATTTAATTCTGTTTGGGTGAGTTTTTGGGAGAGAAAATCTATTTTCTACAGAAAACACAATTCTTTCCACGAGATTTCTCCAAAGGTGAATTCTATAACTTAAAATCACAATTTTTATGCATAAACATCACAAGGGGGGGTGATTTGTGTATGGTTGCACTCTAAACTAATTTTTGATTTGTTTTGATGGAAAATATTGGATTAAATAATATTTGTGCATATTTCTGTGATGACCGAAAAGTTTCGAAAAACAAAAGAGTTCAAGGTTTTTGTGTTAGAACTTAGAAGTTGGAAAATTTTATTCTTGAATGGACATATGGCTGCTAATTTGTATGAGGAAGTGCTCTAGTACGATGTTTGTTTTATTTAGATGAAAAATAATGATTTGAATCATGTGTCTATTTATCACTGAAATGAATGAAAAGCGCAGAAAGTGTGAAAACTCATGATTTTTCACCTAAGCCTTTAAACTTGGAAATTTTTTTGTATAAATACTTTCAATGGCTATTGAATCATGCATGGATGTGTTCTAAACTGATATTTTCTATGATTGAATGAAAAATAATAGTTTAAACAACTTGTTTACATATTTCTGAAATGACCGAAAAATACCGAAAACAAGAAAACTCATGGTTTTATGCTCAATAATTCAAAAGTTGAATTTTTATGTATAAACAACACCAAGTGTGGCCGATTCATATGGATTTAAATTCTAAAATGATTTTTGTCATGTTTACATAAAAAATCTTGGTTCAAACCATGTTTTTACATATTTTTGAAACAGACAGAAAGTGCGAAAAGAAGAAGAATTTAGTTTCTACCTTGGTGATGCATTCGGCCTATATAAACATTTTTGTTCCAATACTTATAATTTTTATGTGATATGTTTTGATGATTATTGACATGTATGTATGCATAAGAAATGATAAAATGGCATGTTAGTTGAAGGTATGATCCTAGATAAGCTTAAATGCATTATGGTATACTTAAAGGTATCTTAACCTTGTATTGAGATTAGAGTACAAATATGATTGGAAATTATGGAACTAGATGTTATAATGACTTGATAATGAATACATGGTTTTGAGTTGATGAAGTGACAATTGAATAAAAAGGATCATAAGAGTTAAGCATGACACTTGAAAGGTTAATGGTTAAGTTAACATGTATGGAAGTGTAAAGTGTATTAAGATGATTGTTAAAGTGAAATGATATTGAGGTAATAATATTATGATGACCTTAAAAAGGTATTAATGTGATTGTAATGTGATATCATGAGAGCCTATAAGGCCTAAGTGTGTAAGACTTTTAAAGTCAATGTATTATGTGCAAGTGACGAGTACACCTATGTGTGGACTCTAAGTGTATGTGTATGCGATATGTGCATGGGGTAGTTATGAGATAGGAGCATCATGAGTAAAGAAATACTAAGTATTAAATCAAATATTATGTTAGAGTTTAAGGAGCTTTAGAAGTATAAAGGTATTACGTGTACTAGGAGCAAAGGAACCCCAGGGTGAGTAAACATCGTATTCATTCTTCAAGTGTGGGCAAATGCCATATTCATGTTACAAGTGTGAACAACATTATGTTGTGTTATAAGAATGTGATATATTGTTATGTGAGCCCTTGTGATCATTGAAACCTAAGTTCTTTTTATTCTAAATATTATTATATGATTTCTTTGACAAGCTTGGGTTGCCAAAGGACATTTGGTCCAAAACTAGTTGTTTATCCAATGCGAACTTCTTATGATTAACACCCTAACTTATATTCTTTCTGGAACTACACTATCATTGTATCTTTTGTTTAAAAACTAAACCACTATTGTCATTGGAATACATGTTATTGTTGCCTTATGTGATATTGTTAATTGTGATTACCATTAGCTCTAGCTATGGTACCTTTTACCCTTTATGCAGAATCCTCATGCCGATGCGAGTAATCATCGGAACCTATGCATATGGTCTTAACCTGATGGATAGGGGTAGTGTATCCACCTCAGCTAGAAAGGGGCGGTTTTAGCCTTGGAGCCTGATCACCTTCATGCCTTATAAGTGATAGGAGTTGGAATTTAGTATAAGGCCACCTCTCCTTTAAGTGTTCGAGTGATAGAGCAATAGCCTTCACTCATCATAAGTGATAAGTGTGATTTATGTAAACTTGCCAAATTCAACCTTTGCTAAATTGCAACCCGATTCATGAACTATAAATCATAAACTATGTGTATAAGTTATGTGTTTCCTTTTCAAAGGAATATGTGATATGTATGTGCCTTATCGTTTACTCATTAAGATCATCTATCTCACCCCTTTTTCCTTGTGTGGTTCCAGGTGAGCAAATGTGAGGAGGCAAGGTGATGGCTCAAGCATCCTACTTCGCTTGGGGAACTCCTTGTCCAAGTTATCAATAATACTATTTTATGAAGTCTTGTCATTAGATGCTCCGGGAATGTTGATTTATACTTATTGATATATATTATTTTCCTCATGGATTTTATATGTAATGATTTATTTTAGACTTCTGCAAATTTAAGGTATTCATCTAAATGTTTTGAATGAGTTATCGTAAGAGGTTTGGTAAGATCCTAGGCATGATTTGTTTATATGTAAGTGGGTTCTACAAGCGTGGATGACCTTATGTCTCCCCATGTTCTAGGACCATCATATCTCTAAGGTTGGGATGTGACAAAGGTGGTATCAAAGTTGTAGTTTTAAAAGTCTAGTTTAGCCTTGTTTTATATGAGTTCCTTAAGTAAAATCCTGAAGCATAGGAATATTTCCTATCATGTCACTTGCAGTCTATCGTTAGTATAGTTCCGTGAAATCCTAGTAGATTTTAGTATTCCTTGTTATCGTTTGCTTGCCTTACGATTCTTCTGATAGATGACCAAGAAGATTACACCTGCTCGAGGACCGTGACCCAAAGCACCCCATGTGACCTGTAAGAGGACTTGGCCAGAAAAGTTTGAGAAAGTCGTAACTATGATTCGCCCATGAAAGAGGAGACCCCTGACGAAGAGGAGGACCCTGAAGAGCACTTAGATCCTGGTTGGGTTTATAGTAAGATCCAAAAATTGGAGGATAACTATTCATACTTGAAGGAGGAAAACCAACGTCTTAAGGCTATGATTCATGCACTAAGAAAGGATATGAAGCAACTCAGGTCAGGGATTGTTGAGCATAGAGGAGATTACTCGCCAGTGAGGTCTACATCTTCAACTAATCGCCATCAAGATAGAGATCTTCTTTGCCACTGATGTGGCAGCAGTGGGCATGTCGCTCTTGATTGCTTTGGAGGTGGACACGATAACTAAGTCGAGTAGATATGATGATCGACGTAACGGCATAGCGCTTTATACGATATGAATGATTTTCCTTGATTGCTTAGTTACCTAGTATGAGATGATTTCTTTCATTATTATGATATGGTATGATATCATGAGATATATGCTACTTGATCATGATATGTGATATGTGCAAAACTATATGATATGCGATTCATACATGATATGTGCTTAGTGATGTGAAAATGTGTGATAGCATAAGGAGGGATTAAAGGGGTGAGGATAGGGGGTTAGTACTAAATTCCCTTATTATAATAGACAGAATGCCTCCCAAGAAGAAGGTTCACACAGTTGCCCAATTCGTTAAGGCTATTGACGATGTTATATCAAACACCGCATTAAAATGCTACCTTTGCACCTATACGATCAAGAGAAAGATCAAACTTGAGGGCACCAACTATAGGCTTTAGTAAGCAAGCATCTTCGCAAGAAGTGCATGCCATGCGCGAAGAAATGAGAGACTTGCATAAGGAATTGGATGACCTACGAGCTCAAAGGCGAGAAGCATCACTAACTCAAGAAAGGAATGGAGTTACGCCACCTACAGTAGTGACATCTGCTCGGAGAGAGAGGAAACGGCTATCTGACGAGGGGATGACCGTAGTGGAGTTTAAAAAGCTGCAATCGCCTACCTTTTGTGGTGAGGAAGGAGATGACCCTCATGAATTTTTGGATGAGATGGGTAAGCTAGTCCGTCATTTATCTTACTCAGATGCTCGAGTGATCGAGTTGGTAGGACTCCAACTCAAGAAAGAAGGTTAGTACTGGTATGAGAGAAGTATTGAAGAATGACTTTACGGGACAGGCCCATCTACATGGGCAGAGTTTAAGCAAGAAGTAATGGATCAGTTCTTACCAGAAGGAGAAAGGCAAGATAGAGCATTGCAGTTCGAGCAACTAAAGCAAAGGCCAGGAATGTCTGTGTTAGATTATGCTAAGAAGTTTAATTGACTTAGTCGATTCGCTGTCAACATCGTTCCTACTAAAGCAAGTCGTATCAACGTTTCCTTAGACGACTGATCACACCTCTGTTCAATTCATTGGCAGCAATAGAGTTTCCAACCTTAGCCAAGCTCGTAGACAAGGCCAAGGTCATGGAGAAAAGATACAAGGCAGAGAGAGCCGAATGAGCTGAACAAGACCAGAAGGGAAGGCATAAGAACAAAAGTCATAAGGGACAGCATGGAAATGGAGGAGAATCAAAGAAGGAGTTTTCATCATCTAGGCCATGGAATAATCAAACTATGCAGGAAATTCCCACTTGTGGTAGATGTGGAAAAAAACATCCTAGAATCTGCCGAAGAGATACTGGTGTTTGCCTTAAGTGTGGGCAAATGGGGCACTTCATAAAGGATTGCCCTCAGACGAGGAGTCAATGGAACGGGACCACAGTTCGACCACAATCTAAGCCATTCCAAATGCAAGGACAAGGAGTCAAAGATAAAGGACCAGTGGTTGGGAATGCACCGATGATGGAGAATAAAGGCAAGGGTCGAGTCTTCACTTTAAATTCGCAAGAGGCTTGCGATTCGCACACAGTCATCACAGGTATCATCCCCATCCAAAGATCTAGCGCAAAATGTTTAATTGATTCTAGTGCTACCCATTCTTTTGTGTCACCTTATTTTGCTAAATACCTGGGTATAGATAAGGAATTGATGAGTGAACTGTTAAATATCAACTCCTTTAAGGGAAGTGATGGAAGTAAAGTATGAGTATAAGGGTTGTGATGTAGACATTAATGGACAAACACTTTTGGTAGTATTGCTAGAATTGGACGTACCAGAATTTGATGTGATATTAGGGATGGACTAGTTGTATAAGCATGGAGCTCGTACCGACTATAGAAAGAAACTTGTCTAGTTTTGAACTAGAGATGGGAAGGAATTTGTATACTAAGGAGATAGGAATCAGAATCCTCTGAACTTGATATCAGCCTTAGGAGCGAGATGGATGTTAAGGAAAGGATGCCAAGCATACCTAGCCCATATAATCAACACTGACAAGGAAGCTACCATTCGAGACGAGAGCATTCTAGTGGTGGATGAGTTCATAGATGTCTTTCCAGAAGATTTACCCGGATTACCCCTCGATCGTGAGATCAAGTTCAACATTGAACTGCTACCTGGTACGTAACCGATATCGATACTGCCATATCGTATGGCACCAATGGAGCTGAAGGAGTTAAAGACGCCATTGCACAATCTACTTAATAAGGGTTTCATTCAACCAAGCAATTCGCCATGGGGCACTCCAGTGTTGTTCGTGAAGAAGAAAGATGGCTCATTCCGAATATGCATGAACTATCGTCAACTTAACAAAGTCACTGTGAAGAATAGATAGCTATTGCCAAGGATTAATGATCTTTTTGATCAATTGCAAGGAGTTGGACACTTCACCAAGATTGACTTAAGGTCTAGCTATCATCAACTAAAGATCCGAGGAGAAGATATCTACAAGACTGCCTTTCGCACTAGATATGGACACTACAAGTTCACGGTTTTGCCATTCAGTTTGACGAATGCTCCTACTGCTTTCATGGATTTGATGAATCGAGTATTCAAGTGATTCCTTGACAAATTCGTGATCATAGTCATTGACGACATCTTGATTTACTTAAAGAGTAAAGAAGAACATAAAGAACATCTAAGGATCGTACTTCAAATGTTACGTGATTACTAACTCTATGCTAAGTTATCCAAGTGTGAGTTTTGGATGGAGTCTGTCAACTTTCTTGGACATGTAGTAAGTAAGGAAGGAATTCAAGTTGATCCTAAAAAAGTTAAAGTGGCAGCAAATTAGCCAAGGCCCACAACAGTTTCAGAAGTACAAAGTTTCTTGGGTATGGCGGGATATTATCGTAGATTCGTACAGGACTTTTCTAATATAGCAGCCCTATTGACCAAGTTGATGAGAAAGCAAGTTAAGTTCAATTGGGAAGGGTCTTGTGAGAAGAGTTTTTAAAAGCTCAAGAAGTGTTTGGTATCGGCTCCAGTTTTGACATTACCAAAAGGAAAAGAAGGGTTCACTGTCTATTGTGACGCTTCGAGAGTAGGACTTGGGTGTGTTTTGATGCAAAATGATAAAGTCATCGCCTATGCATCATGACAACTAAAGAGACATGAAGTGAATTACCCTACTCACGATTTGGAATTAGCCGCCATAGTGTTCGCTCTAAAGATCTGGAGACATTATGTGTATGGGATGAAGTGTGAGATCTACACATATCATAAGAGTCTTCAGTACATCTTGAGCCAAATGGACCTCAACCTGAGACAAAAGAGATGGATTGAACTATTGAAGGATTATGACTGTCAGATTCTCTACCATCCCGAGAAGGCGAATGTAGTGGCAGATGCCTTGAGTCAAAAGTTGATGGAAAGCCTAGCCCATGTGGATGTGAGAAAGAGGCTGATCGTGAAGGAACTAAAAGAATTGTTTAATCAAGGATTGAAACTAGAGATTAGAGGATCAAGAGTTTTATTGGCTCATTTTCAAGGTCTAAGTTAATGGAAGAGATAAGGGATTCACAAGATAGGGACCCACACATGATGAAGTTGAAGGATGAGACGAGAGAAGGAAAGAACTCTGAGTTTGAAGTGGTCAATGGAATTTTAAAGTGCAAGAATAGAGTATGCGTGCCTGATATGGATGGATTAAAAGAAAGGATATTGAAGGAGGCACATCAGACACCTTACTGTGCTCATCCTGGAACTACCAAGATGAACCATGATGTGAAAGCTAACTATTGGTGGCCTGGATTGAAGAAAGATGTGGCTAAGTTTGTAGCATCCTACCTAACTTGCCAGCAAGTCAAGTATGAACATCAGTGACCCTCAGGATTGCTACAAGAGATTCGACTACCTAAATGGAAGTGGGAATGCATCACTATGGACTTTGTTATCGGCTTGCCTAAAATCTCTAAAGGATATGACTCTATATGGGTCATAGTGGATTGACAAATAAAGTCTGCTCATTTCCTAGGAGTTAAGACCACATATTTTGCAGCTTAGTATGTGCAGTTGTATGTGGATGAGATCGTGAAACTATATGGAGTGCCAATTTCTATCATCTCGGATTGAGGAACTCAATTCACCTCAAGATTCTGGCAGAAGTTGCAAGAAGCGTTAGGAACATAACTAGATTTGAGTACAGCGTTTCACCCTCAAATGGATGGCCAGTCTGAGAGAATAATTCAGACACTCGAGGATATGCTAAGGATGTGTGTCTTGGACTTTGGCGATAATTGGGATAAGTATTTACCCTTGATTGAATTCGCCTACAATAATAGCTATCATTCGTCCATTAGTATAGTGTTATATGAAGCATTGTATGGGAGAAGATGTCGTTCTCTAATTTGTTGGATTGAATCTTGAGACAAACATGTAGAAATGCCTAAATTACTTAAGGAGACTACCGAAAAAGTACCATTAATTCAAAAACAACTGAAGACGGCTTTCAGTCGGCAAAAGAGTTATGATGACGCTAAGTGAAAGGAAATCTAATTCGCCGTGGGAGCTCACGTGTTCTTAAAGGTCTCTCCAATGAAAGGAGATATGAGATTTGGCAAGAAAGGGAAATTATCACCTCATTTCATTAGTCCTTTTGAAATCTTAAATAAGGTTGGAGAAGTGTCTTATAAACTTGCCCTGCCTCCAACTTTGGAGCATGTTCACCCAGTGTTCCACATCTCAATGCTAAGGAAATATATATCAGATCCTTCGCATGTTTTTTTACCTCCAAACATTACGTTAGATGAACAACTATCCTATGAGGAGTCACCGATAGTTGTAGTGGATCAACAAGTGAAGTTAAGAAACAAAGAGATACCCATGATTAAGGTTCAATGGCGGAATCATAGGATAGATGAGTATACATGGGAAGCAGAGGAAGAGATGCGACAAAAGCATCCTTAGCTTTTCAAGAGAAACTAGGTAAGGATTTAAATTCAAGGATGAATTTCTTTTAAGGGGGAGGAGAATGTAACAACCACACCCACCCTAGGAATTTTCATGATAAATTGCTTGATTTAGAACTATTAAGGTTAAGTGTGTGCTTGTGTGAAAATTAGTGATCTAAGTGATTGATGAGTATGTGGCATATTAAATTAATTTTAGTATGTATAAAATGAGTTGCTATTGTGAAATCTATGATTTACATGAAGTGCATTTGCATAAAAGAATTTATTTTAAATAAAATGAATTTTCATGCATAAGACAATTTTTAAGTATAAAATAATTTTATGAGTATTTTTAAATTATTTTAAAATAAATATTTTTGGGGAAAATGTTACAAAAATAATAAGAAAAATATTATTTTTATTTTTAATTTACTCAGCCTGAAAATTTAAAAAAAAAAGCCTAAATACCCAAAAGCCCACTACACTAAAATCCTCCTAACATAGTTCATTAAGTGTATTAGTGGAAATTTCACCCAAACCCTAATATATATTCTAAATTTCAGCCAGACCAAGGTTCCAGTAGCTATTCTCTTATTCTTTCTATATCTTGGTAGAAAAATCCTCTCAAAATATTTCTCTCTACTAAAATTAAGAAAAACACCTTTCCGTTTCGATATTTCTTAACCGTAATCATAAGTTTTTCTTCTCTTTCGATTTCTAAACTGATTTCTATGAAATAAATTATAGAAAAAGTATTTCGAACTGGTTAATTACTGATTTTTATAGATTTAATTCTGTTTGGATGAGTTTTTGGGAGAGAAAATCTACTTTCAACCGAAAACACAATTCTTTCTGTGAGATTTCTCCAAAGGTGAATTCTATAACTTAAAATCACAATTTTTATGCATAAACATCACAAGGGGGGCAATTTGTGTATGGATGTGTTCTAAACTAATTTTTTATTTGTTCTGATGGAGAATATTGGATTAAATAATATTTCTGCATATTTCTGTGATGACCGGAAAGTTTTGAAAAACAAAGGAGTTCAAAGTTTTTGTGTTAGAACTTGGAAGTTGGAAAATTTTATTCTTGAATGGACATATGGCTGCTGATTTGTATGAGGAATGCTCTAGTATGATGTTTGTTTTGTTTAGATGAAAAATAATTATTTGAATCATGCGTCTGTTTATCGCTGAAATGAATGAAAAGCGCAGAAAGCGCGAAAACTCATGATTTTTCACCTAAGCCTTTAAACTTGAAAATTTTTTTGTATAAATACTTTCAATGGCTGTCGAATCATGTATGGATGTGTTCTAAACTGACATTTGCTATGATTGAATTGAAAATAATAGTTTAAACAACCTGTTTACATATTTCTGAAATGACCGGAAAATACCGAAAACAAGAAAACTCATGGTTTTGTGCTCAATAATTCAAAAGTTGAATTTTCATGTATAAACAACACCAAGTGTGGCCGATTCATATGGATTTAAATTCTAAAATGATTTTTATTGTGTTTACATGAAAAATCTTTGTTCAAACCATGTTTTTACATATTTCTGAAATAGACGGAAAGTGCAAAAAGAAGAAGAATTTAGTTTCTACCTTGGTGATGCATTAGGCCTATATAAACATTTTTGTTCCAATGCTTATAATTTTTATGTGATGTGTTTTGATGATTATTGACATGTTGGTATGCATAAGAAATGATATAATGGCATATTAGTTGAAGGTATGATCCTAGATAAGCTTAAATGCATTATGGTATACTTAAAGGTATCTTAACCTTATATTAAGATTAGAGTACAAATATGATTGGGAAATATGGAACTAGATGTTATAATGACTTGATAATGAATACATGGTTTTGAGTTAATGAAGTGACAATTGAATAAAAAGGATCATAAGAGTTAAGCATGACACTTGAAAGGTTAATGGTTAAGTTGACATGTATGGAAGCGTAGAGTGTATTAAGATGATTGTTAAAGTGAAATGATATTGAGGTAATAATATTGTGATGACCTTAAAAAGGTATTAATGTGATTGTAATGTGATATCATGAGAGCCTATAAGGCCTAAGTGTGCAAGACTTTTAAAGTCAATGTATTATGTGCAAGTGACGAGTACACCTATGTGTGGACTCTAAGTGTATGTGTATGCGATATGTGCATGGGATAGTTATGAGATAGGAGCATCATGAGTAAAGAAATACTAAGTATTAAATCAAATATTATGTTAGAGTTTGAGGAGCTTTAGAAGTACAAAGGGATTACGTGTATTAGGAGCAAAGGAACTCCAAGGTGAGTAAACATCGTATTCATTCTTCAAGTGTGGGCAATTGCCATATTCATGTTATAAGTGCGAACAACATTATGTTGTGTTATAAGAATGTGATATATTGTTATGTGAGCCCTTATGATCATTGAAACCCAAGTTCTTTCTATTCTAAATATTATTATATGATTTCTTTGACAAGCTTGGGTTGCCAAAGGACATTTGGTCCAAAACTAGTTGTTTATCCAATGCGAACTTCTTATGATTAACACCCTAACTTATATTCTTTCTGGAACTACACTATCATTGTATCTTTTGTTTGAAAGCTAAACCACTATTGTCATTGGAATACATGTTATTATTGCCTTATGTGATATTGTTAATTGTGATTACCATTAGCTCTAGCTATGGTACCTTTTACCCTTTATGCAGAATCCTCGTACCGATGCGAGTAATCATCAGAACCTGTACATATGGTCTTAACCCAATGGATAGGGGTAATGTATCCATCTCAGCTAGAAAGGGACGATTCTAGCCCTAGAGTCTAATCAGCTTCATGCCTTATAAGTGATAGGAGTTGGAATTTGGTATAAGGCCACCTCTCCTGTAAGTGTTCGAGTGATAGAGCAATAGCCTTCACTCATCATAAGTGATAAGTGTGATTTCTGCAAACTTGCCAAGTTAAACCCTTGCTAAATTGCAACCTGATTCATGAACTATAAATCATGAACTATATGTATAAGTTATGTGTTTCCTTTTCAAAGGAATATGTGATATATATGTGCCTTATCGTTTACTCATTGAGATCATCTATCTCACCCCTTTTTCCTTGTGTGGTTCCAGGTGAGCAAATGTGAGGAGGCAAGGTGATGGCTCAAGCATCCTACTTTGCTTGGGGAACTCCTTATCCAAGTTATCAATAATACTATTTTATGAAGTCTTGTCATTAGATGCTCCGGGAATGTTGATTTATACTTATTGATATATATTATTTTCCTCATGGATTTTATATGTAATGATTTATTTTAGACTTTTGCAAATTTAAGGTATTCATCTAAATGTTTTGAATGAGTTATCGTAAGAGGTATGGTAAGATCCTAGGCATGATCTGTTTATATGTAAGTGGGTTCTATGGGCGTGGGTGACCTTATGTCTTCCCATGTTCTAGGACCGTCATATCTCTATGGTTGGGATGTGACATCAGGTTTCTACTGGCCTACTCTTTTTAAAGGTAGTCATGAGTTTGTGCAACATTGTGATCATTGCCAAAGAGTTGGGAATATTTCATCTCGTGATGAGATGCCTCAAAATAGTATTTTAGTTTGTGAAGTATTTGATGTTTAGGGTATTAACTTCATAGGGCCATTTCCCAATTCTTTTGGTAACAAATATGTGCTTGTAGTCATTCATTATGTGTCTAAATGGCCTGCGGCTCAAGCCTTGGCTACAAATGATGCTAGGGTAGTGGTGAAATTTCTAAACAAATTGTTTTCTTGATTTGGCACACCTAAAGCCATTATTAGTGATAGGGGCACCCACTTCTGTAATGCTCTGCTTGAAAAAGTTCTCAAAAGGCTAGGAGTTACACATGAACTGGCTACTTCCTATCATCCTCAAATAAATGGCCAAGTTGAGAACACGAATAGAGAGCTAAAGCGAATGCTTGAGAAAACCGTGGAGCAATCTAGAAAGGATTGGTCAAAAAAATTAGATAATGCTCTATGGGCTTTTAGGACAGCATTGAAAACCCTTTTAGGCACTACTCCTTATAGGTTAGTGTATGGAAAACTTGTCATTTACCTATTAAGATTGAACACCATGCTTATTGGGCTATAAGATAGGTTAACCTTGATCTAACTAATACAGGTGAGAAGAGGCAATTACAAGTGAATGAGCTAGATGAATGGAGGTTGCAAGCTTATGATAATACTTAGATGTACAAGGAGCGAACCAAGAGATGGCACGATGCTCAGATTAAGCAGCGGAGAGAGTTTTGAGTTGGGGATCAGGTATTACTTTATAATTCTAGACTTTGACTCTTCCCAGGTAAGTTAAAATCCCATTGGTCTGGTCCTTTTACTGTTAAGAAAGTCTTTCCCTATGGAACAATTGAATTAACTCATCTTGAGAAGGGTGATTTTAAAGTTAATGGGCATAGGCTCAAGATACACTTTAAGGGAGAATTGAATGAGGTAGTGGAGGTTACGTATCTCTAGGATTCGGGGTGAACTATCACCCTAAACGTCCAGCTAAGATGACATTAAAGAAGCGCTCGGTGGGAGGCAACCCACTATTTCATTAAGATTTATTATTTTTGTCTTAAGTTGTTTCAATGAGAAAAAGAAAAAATATACATTTATATCTTATTTTAAGTGCTGCAGTTTTATTTTATTTTAATTTATTTTATTTTATTTTTATTTTTATTTCTATTTTTATTTTTTATTTTTATTTTTTTATTTTTCTTTTTCTTTCTTTTCTTTGTTTAGTTTTTGATGTCCATCAATTGTGATAGATTTGTCATGCATTATTTGAGTTGTTTTAAAAAAAAAAAAAAAAAAAAAAAAAAAAAAAAAAGAAAGAAAAAAAAACTGTTTAGTTGAGACATGCAGACCCTACCTACCCCTCATGAAATTGTCATTTAGTGTGGATTCTTAATAAGGGAATTACACAGATTGCCTATGTTCTGAACTGCATTTTTGTTTGCTTTCCCCTAGTTGAAAGTAGAATTACCAGCATAAGTTCTAAGAATCCTAAAGGCCAGACCTCCAAAACCAAGAGGGATTCCTCTCCTCCACCCACGACCCCTGAGCAAGTAACAGCCTTTTATGCTTACAAGAGGGCATACCCAACTTAGAATGAGTACACTTTCTCCTTAAAGGAGATAGTGGCAATGGAAAAAGAGGAGAAACAGGCTGATGATGCACCAACTATTGCTGCAAAAGTGCTTTCATGCAGCTAGAACCACCAAAAGGGGAGAGTAGTGAACCTTCCAAGGTGAAGAGGGGAAGAGGGAGGCCAAGGAAGGAGAAGTGAGGAGTTGTCTTGACCTAGCTTAGATTACACTGGAGTCATCTCTACTAAATAATTGTAATTCTAGGCTAGGCATTTTATCTGCCTTTCTTATATGAGCCATTGGCTATCTGTCATGTTTCTTGTTTTCTTTTAACTATGTTTTTTTTATCTTAATGAAGTTCTTATGTTTATGCATAATTTCCTTGGCTTCAGTTTTGTCTGTCAGTTGTTTATTTTATCTTTATCTTAATAGAAATATAATATCTATAAAAAAAAGAGATGAAAAATTGGAAGGCACGACTGAAACCTTAACTGTGCCTCCAGCCGTGTGATAAGAAAACTTAATATCTTTTTGGTAGTAGCATGGCACGGCTGAAACCTCAGCTATGCCTCCAACTGTGTGATAAGGGAATTAATTTGTTTCTTTGGCTGAAGCATCACACGGCTGGGACCACGGCTGAGTCTCCAGCCATGTGATAAGGTGAATTCAATTTCATTTTGGCAGAAGCATCACACGGCTGGCACCACGGGTGATCCTCCAGCCGTGTGATGCACTAAAAAGTTTTTTTATCGTGACCATGAGTGGATTCCTAGCCATAGGGTCACCCGTAGGCATGGCAAATAAAAGATAAAAAAAAAAACAGATAGTTCACACAACCATCCAACATTCAAAATTTCATTTTCTCTCTTTTCTCTTTTCTTTCCCTCACTTCTCCCACACTCGAATCACACACACCATCCTTTTTCCCACCCATTTTCGCACTTAAGGCAGCACTCCTCATGTAATTTCACCCACACACTCTCTCTTCAGATTCTCTTCGGATATTCCACCATAGGTATGGATTATTTTGCTTGTTCTTGAATTTTTGACTAATTTTCTTGTTTTAAATCCATTTTTCTTCTTGTGTTTTGTCAAGATTCATGATTGTGGGTAGAAATTTGATTTTAAGGATTTGGGTTGTGCTAAAATCCATTGCATTTGATTTTTAGTAAGAGAAAGATATGGATTTGGGTAATAGGGGTGTTTTGGGGTTGCTCTTTGCTAGTTATTCCTAATTTCTTGACTCTTTATTGCTTAAATTGCCTGGGTTTTCTTATTTGAATTGGTTGAATTATGGTTTGCTTAAGTCTTGGCAATAACTGGTTAATTTTTGTTTTTGGGAATCCATTGTTTCTGATGTTATAATGCTGAAATTTTGACAATAATGTTTCCCTGTTATTTCTTTTGCTGTTTTGGGTTGGCTTGCGTTGTTTTGCAGCTATGGGACCTAAGAAATCATCCGCTAAAGCACCCAAATTACCCACCAAATGGGCTAGAGGGGAAGGCAATTTTTGCAATCCCCCATCAGTAGCAGCCCCTACAGTTTCTTTCATTCTAAACCATGTGTGTGTCCAATTTGCCGACTCGAAAACTCATGCTCGCTTTAAGCAATTGGCCAACAAGGACTTCAAGCCTACTGGCTAGATTGACTAGGGTTTTATGCAGCAAATTGGCATAGATGAGGACCTTCGAAGATGGACATCCTAGCCAGGCTGGAAGGGATTTTTCACAATAGCTAAACCGACTTATCGAGAGTTGACGCTAGAGTTTTATTGTACCCTTCAAGTTGATTTAAAGGTGGCATCAGTTCAGAAGAAGATGATGCGGTTTAGGTTGGGTACCAAGCATTTCGAGAATAACTTAATGATTTTGCAGTAGCGATGAGGTTGTATATGGAGGCGAAGCTGCGTACTAACATTTATCATGAGACTCCTATAGGTTTCCTGGATGACAATGTCCCTAATCAGGTGTGGGATAAATTTGCTCCGACGGGTAAGAGATTTGATGCCTCAATCTCTAAGGCATCCTAGTTCACCTCTTTTAATCTGCAAGTCCTTCATTTTCTTCTGACAAAGACCATTTTCGGTAGACGAGACAGTGGCGAGGCTGTGACTAGATAGAAGCTCTTTTATTTGATGTGCATGCATGAGGACAAGCGGTGTAATGTGGCATATTCTCTCATGTGGTTTTTTGATGATCAATGCAAGAGGGGCAAGTCTGGTGCATTGATTGGAGGGATGTATATCACTAGACTTTCTCGGGGTTTAGGTGTCTTTGATGGCTTGCCTCCGATGACACTCGATGGCATGCCTAAGCTGATTAGGTACGCCACATTGCTGCGGATGGACAAGACAAAGAGCTTCATGCCAACTTTTGCCCCTCCACTAGATCCTGTAGCTCCTGAGGCAGCCTCCATTCCTGCTATCGACCCTACTACTCAACCTCTAGCTGATGATGGTACTTCTGCTGCTGCTACTAGTCCTTCAGCTGCCGCTGGACCTTCTTTTTCCTCAGCTATACCCCTTTTCTTTGGTCTAACCCCATTTCAAGATTGGATATCATATATGGGGGAGGATGATGCGGATGATAGGAAGCCCACTGGGTTTGAGAGACAAATCTGTCGGTTGGAGAGGACCATGGCCGATCTTCAGGTTCAGCAGAACCAACTCATCACCAACCAGCATCAGATCCGAACCATGTTGCAACACCAGCAGTAGGCCCTTGAGTTTGAGGTACAAAGCCAAACATGGCTTCAGCAGTCCATGCTAGATTATTGGGGCACTCAGGGGTATGTGCCTCCTACTCCTGGACCGCAGCCACGGCTGACACAGCCTCCAGTTCAAGTCGAGCCCGATGATAGCGAAAGGAGTGACAACTCCGATGCCGCCATGCATGACTGACCTTTCCATCTTCATTTTTTTCTCTTTTTCTTTTTCTTTTATTTCTTTTATTTCATTTATTCTTTTTTCTTTTATTTTTTCAACTTTGGATTACTGTACTTATGCTGATTAGGCTTATTTTATTTTATTTTATTTTATTTCTCTTTTTATGTTTTATTTTTCTTTTCTTTTTCTTTTGTCTCTCTTAGCCTAATGTAAGTCTGTAGAATGGGGAATGACATTGGATGGCCTTTGGAACAGATTGATCTGGATATTCCACGATAGGGCAATTTTTTTATTTCTTTCTTCTTCCCTTTATGTGTTTTTCTTTATATTCATTTTCAAACACATTCGGGACAATATGTTATTTAAGTGTGGGGGAGGGATATGTATGTGCTTATTTGTTTATTCAATTATTCTTTCTATCTTGTTTTGGCTCAAGCGAGCTAAATTGTAATAATGGTATGAATTGGAATGATTCCCTTTTTAGTTTATAATTGTTAATTATTTTTCTTTATATACGACAATCTCTCATTGATATTTGGCTCAATTTAATTGATCATTGGCTAAGGATTATGTGTAGTAGTCATAATTAGGGAATTAAACTGATGAAATCTACACTACTGGAGTTTGAAACTTTAGTTACATTTTTGAGCATATGTTGATTCCTTTGTAACTTGAGTTAAGATTAGTGAGATACACTTAATATCTTAAGCTCTTTGGCTATTTTTCTCAAAAAAAAGGAGAATAATAATAATAAAAAAAGAAGGTGCAATAAATAGTGCACTATTTGGAGCTTTGAAAATTTTTCTCTATTCCGCCAATTTTGACTCTTCTAATCTTAGGAAAGTCGAAATTATGAATAGTGCCAGTAGCCATTTGGATTTGTGATTCTAGTTGAGTAACTGGAGGTCGGCATCACAAATGTTTACTTTTGCATCAAAAGGCTGGTATGATGATTCAAACAAGTCAAGCTCCTTGAAAAAAAAAAAGTGTGCAATAAAGTTATGTTTGATTGTTAAGTCAATAGAAAATCAAGAGAGTAGTCAGGTGCCTAAGAGAAAATCCTTCATCTCTCACTTTTGTTTGGCTTTTGTTTCTTTGGAATTTTATGCTTAATCTTTTAACTCTAGAATTTAGACTTCAGGATTGTGAGTTTTATCTTTACATATGAGAGTCTTTGATTTGTAGATCCTTTAATTTGACTGCTGCATTTGAGAATTAGTTATTGATTATGAGATTTGAGCCTTACTAATTTGGGTATTGTCAATGTTGATGTTTTCTTTTGGCTTTAAAGGGGTTGTCCATGTTATAAACTATTATTGTAATTTAGTTTGCTTTAGGACAAGCAAAAACTCAAGTGTGGGGGAATTTGATAAGTGTTGAAAACAGTATATTTTATCCCTTATTCTTAATGTATTTTATGCCTCTAATTGAGTTTAATCTGTTTGTTTTAGTGCTTTCATAGTTCTTTTAGTTAATCCAGTGTCAAAAGATGCCATGATCTGAAAATGATCCAGGACAGTGAATGATCCATGCCAAAACATTAATTTTTTGGAGAAATATGGGTTGCCACGGGTTGAGCCATGGCTAGTATTCCAGCCGTGTGATAAGAGCAAAGAGGAAAATCATCCAATAAGCTCCCACGGGTGGAGGCACGGCTGGGGTTTCACCTATGGGAGGATACGTTTTCTTTGATTCATATTGCCACAGCTGGAACTCCAACCGTGGGTCCAGTGGTGCGTGTCAGAAAATTTAGATTTATAAAATGAGATCTGACAACGTTTCAATAGGGAGAGAAGGAACGGAGCAAATTAGCGAAAGAATAAGAAGAGGAAGAAGACATCGAAGATCACAGATAAAAGAATAGGATTCCTTGGCACTTAATTCATGAATTGTTTGAGAATTCTTATTTCTTTAATTCTTTCTTTGGTTTCAATGTGTGATATGAACTAAATCTTTCCAATTCGGGTATTGACGAACCCTAGAACCTTTTGTATAGATAAGTTACTTATTATTAATTAAATCATTCTTTGAGATTATTTTATCTTTATGAATATTATTGTTTAGATTCTAATTAATAATTGCATGCTTATTAGTTGGGGATTGTTTTCATATAATTGATTAGAGATAACTTTATATGAATGGATCACTCATAGAGATTGAGGGTTGATTGGGGCACTAGAGATAGGCTTATAAGACTCCTTTGGTGGATAGTTTCTTGAATATAAAGCATGACCTAATTGAGTTTGCTTGAGAAGAGATTCCTTGCATTCCTTTTGGGAAATAGGGATTTAATTGCTCAAGAGCGATTTTTATCTAATTTAGTAAAACACCAATTCAATTTATAGAATGAATTTAATTGATGTGTAGTTCATGATATACAATTAGGGACTAGGGGGATTCAATACCTAAATGGGCTTTTATTTCTGACTTCGTCTCCTTTTTCCTTATTGTTATTTTACTTAATTTATATTTTAATTTAGTTTGAATACAATTATAATCATTTTCATTGACACCAATTTGATTCACTAAACATTAGCAACATTTTGAGCTAGTACTTACCTAAGGTCTCCAGTGGAACGATAACTCATTCACTACTATATTACTTGTGCAATCTGTACACTTACAGCGTACGCATCAGTATCACATTCATTTTCACTAAGGATTTCCTAAAGTCAAAAGAAATATCTCATAAAGGGCATACCTTCTAAGTCATGATTGCCTTTATTCTGCATCAGAGGCATTACCTTCAAAATCATCAATTTACCTCCCTAGCCAAAGTAGCTAAATGGCATGTACCTTTTTCAATCATGCATAAGTCAAATGCTCATTGCATCAAGCCAAACAAACCTTCTCCACTTTCAAAGACCTATGAAGTTGAATGGCAATCCTACAAAATCTAACCAATGAAGTATGACATTCAAAGTCCCTTTAAACCTAATAAAGTCTCTTTAAGCCTTCCAAAAGGCCCAATCCCTCACCTTCAAAAGCTTAAGATTCCTCAGCACAACCAAGATCTTCTTAAAATCTCCTCAGCTAAAACAAAGGTCATCAATCAAAAAGACTTCCCAAACTAAAAACAAGGATCATCAACCAAACAAACTTTCCAAAACAAGACATGGATCATCAACCAAATGGACTTCCTAAAACTAAAACTAGGATCATCAACTAAATAGACTTTCCTAACCAAAAACAAGGATCATCAACCAAATAAACTTTTCAAACCAACACTAGGATCATCAACTAAATAGACTTCCCAAAACAAGGCTAGGATCATTAACCAAACAAACTTCTTGAACTAAGACTGAGGTCATCAACCAAACAAAACTTCCCAAATCAAGACTGGGGACATCAACATTACTGACAGAGATGCCAAACGGCATCTCTTTTATCCCAATCACCAAAAACCATCCCCAAAGACACCAGGGACATCTTCCTTTATCAATCAATTCACCCGTAAAGGTTTAGATATGATCATCTAGACATCTCTATGGTTCTTTGTCTCACCTTTTTTAGCAAAATCATTTTCACCCATAAATGTCTAATAATAGTCACCTAGGCATCCCTATGGTCCCTTTGAATCGATCATGTTCTCTACCCAGAAATGTCTACATTCTCACTTAGACATCAAGCTAGTTCCCTTATTCCACTCCTTTTATCGAAAATCCATCTAAATCCTTCACCCATAAATATCTAAACACTGGCATCCCTTTGGTTCCTTTTTTCCATCCTTTTTATCAAACATCCATCTAAATCTTTCACCTAAAAATGTTTAAATGGTGACATCCCTCTAGTTCCTTTTTCCACATCTTTTTCCTTTTCCTGTCTTTTTATTCGAATCAACTAAATCCATTAATTCAGCTAAAAATATCTAGTTACTAGCCTAAATTTCCCTTTGATTCCTTTTCTTGCTTTTATTTATCAGTCAACTCCATCCATAAATGTCTAGAAATGGTCATCTAGACATCCATATGGTTCCTTTTTCCATCTCTTTTATCCAAATCCATCCATTCCACTATAAATGTCTAGAAATAGTCACCTAAACATCCATGTGGTTCCACTTTCCACCTCTTTTACCCAAATTCAACAATTTACCTAAAAATATCTAGCCACCACCTTAGACATCCCTTTGGTCCCTTCTCTCACTTCCATTTATCTGCCAAATTTTTCACCTGTAAATATTTAGAAATAATTGCTTAAACATCCTTTTGGTTCTTTTGCTATCTTCCTTTTTGACTACTTCTCTTACCCAAACATGTCCAAGCACTGACTTAGACATCACTTTGGTTCCTTATACCACCCTTCTGGGTTCATTATCATCAGAATTACCTTACAGAAAAGATAATTCTCATGAGGGCGCAACTATGAAACCTTTAATTTTGCATCTCATCATCCAGCCGCAGCCCAGCACCTGCTAAGTTTAGTGTGTTATGCAGAGCTAGTATAGCAGTCCTGCTAACCAATTAGCGAATGAGGGTTCGAGGGCAGCGCCCCCATAAGAAAAAATTTTTTAGCCTTCAAATATATTTACATTGCTACATGGATATCCAAATTTCCTAAACCCTAAACCAACAATCAATCTCTAATAAAAAAAAAAAAAGGTGCCCGCCATGTCAGCAACCACAGGTCAGCCCTACAACATTGCATAGTTAGGTCCAACTTAAGGCCTACCGCTTATGTGGCGCAGTACCCCTCTTGGGCGAATGGTCCCCTTTTATGTTTAAAATACTCTTCTAACCTAATTTCCAAGCCTACCCCTCCTTTTCTTTTCACATTTTAGTTTTCCAAGCCACCCCTCATCTCATTTACCTATAAATAAGCCCTCCACTCCTCCATTTCTCTTCACCCCTTGAATTTGAGCAGAATACTATCCTCAAATTCCTCTCTTCTTCTCCCTCCAATCACTCTCTCTAAATTAATTAATTAATCTTTTTAATTAATTAATTGACCCAGCCTAACCTAAGTTAATTAATCCTTTTTAATTAACTAATTTTTTTAATTAATTAATCTTTTTAATTAATTAATTAATTAATTTTTTAAATCAATCCATTCAATTAATCAATCATTTTAATCCACTCATTTTCCAAATTGACTAATTAATCCTTTTAATTAATTAATCTACTCATCATCCTAATTAATTAATTAATTCTTTTAATTAATTAATCCATCAATCAGTTTAATCCTCTGGTATTGATAAAACTAATTTCAAACCGAAAAAACCCTCCGCTTGACAAAAGCAAAGGTACAACCTTTTTCTCCTCACACTCAAAACACCCAAATCAAAATCAATCTGATCAACTCCTAAACTCTCAACTTAATCGTGGATCGAACTACGTGGGTTTTGATCCTTATTCAATGGGGTACAGAGGCAAATTTGTAATCTAAATCTAAACCTCTAATCCAATTCCAAATTAATTCAATTTTCCACTTACTATCAATTGTAATTGTCTATTTTCATACTTTTTGTAAATTTGAGTAATTATTTATTTGATTACTTTAGAGTCATAAAGCGATTCTTTGGTTTCTCTAGAATCTATAAGGACTAAAGGGAACACTCTCCTTGGCTTAGGGATGTTTATTGCCTTATTTCTTAAATTCTCTCTTGCATTTTATGACTATGCCATGCTCATGCATTTTAATCTTATAATCACGATTTATGAAACCAATTTTTAATTTAAATTAAACTTAAGAGCCAAATTGTGATTATTTACCAAAAACCTAGTCCCTGAGCTCAACTTAGTTTGAGACTAGTGATTTTATTCTTGGGTAAATTAATTAACTAAAATTAATGAATTGGAGTCACGAATGGGTTTTTCCTTAATCTTCCCATTTTAAAAAATAAATTAAGGTGGCGACTCCTAAAATCATTTTCAAGATCAACCAATCTTAACCCAAGGGTTTCATCATGAGTCTAAACTGGAATGAGCATCTTGATTTCCTTTAGCGGATCAAACCAGTGCTCTAGTGTGGTCTTACACCACTTTAATATTGTAATGGTATTGCTTGACAAACACTTTGCAAATGTCATCCTAAGTCTATTTTTAGGTGTCATTTCAATAAATCATCTCAAGGCAGCACTAATAAGGGTTTATTGAAAGAGTTGAGCGAGAGCTCATTATTAAGACCAAGTGGATGCATTTCCCCCACATACATTTTCAAATAAATCTTAGGGTAGGTGGTACCATCAAATCTGTCCAAATTATATATCTTGAACTTTAGTGGCAATTGGGCATTAGGGAAGAGGCTTAATGAATTTGTATCAATCATGCCTTCTTTCTTCTTTATACTTTTTTCTATTTTCTCTATGGCTTCCAATTTAGGCAAGAAAACCTCAAACTTAGGGTTAGGTATGGTTTCCTTCCCTTGGAAAGGATCTATAAGGAATGAGGTGATTTGTGGTGGTTTAGTGGGTGTTGGATAAAGCTGAGGGTGGAGGTGTATGATGTTAGCTAGGTCGGATTTTAGCTTTGGAAATTAGGTCGGGGATTTAACTTTGAGTGGCTAGGTCGCATTTTAACTTTGAGAAACCAAAGTTTAGTTTGGAAGGCTAGGTCAAAGTTTAGCGTTGAATAATTAGGATTGCAATTTATGAATGGTTTACCATAGGCTTAAGGATATAGAGACCATGACTTTTTGCGATTGAGTTATGGATGTACCATGGATTTGGAAATTAGGTGAACTATGGGTTTCGTGACAGTTGGATAATAGGTTTGATTGTACTATACTATAGGCTTAGATAAGCTATGGGTTTGGATAATACTGTAAAAGATGAAGCTAAGTCAGCGTTTAGCTTATGTAAGGACTATAAATAAGGATGAATCTAGGTTAGTGTTTGCTTGGATAAGGATTGTGAGGGGGTAAAGTTAAGTTAGATTTTTGATACAAATAGAGGTACCATGGATGGGTTTATTTTTACCATAAGTTTGATATAGATTTGAGTTTTTGACCATAGGTTAAGGTTGACCATGGGTTTAGGTGTTTAGTGTTTAGAATAAGGCTAGAGTAAGGAGTTTAAAGGCTAGGCTCATGGTATTTAAAGTTAAAGGTTAGGGTGAGGTGCTTTCAAATTAAAGGCTAGGGTTAATGGCATTTAAAGTTAAAGGTTAGGGTGAAGTGCTTTAAGTGTGTGGTTAAAGTATTTAGGTTAAAAGTTGAGGTTCAAGTATTGGTATTTAGATGAAGGTTGCCAAGGATGGCCCTTTAGGATTGTGGGGATGAAGGTGATTGGTATAGAGATGTAAAAGTGTTTATAAAGGAGGTGATTGGATAGAGGTAAGAGTATTTGACCCTTCTTCGATTCAAGGTTCAACCTAGACTTGATATTAATGCATATTTTATTGTACACAGTTGATGCATGATATGTATGGAAAAAAATATTTCATGAAGATGCAATTACATAAGGCTTTAAATATGGTGCATACAATCTAAGGTCAGGACCTAGGTTCATTACATGAGAGGGTAAGGGTGGCTTATAAAGGGTACCCATCACACTACAGCAATGATATACCTAACCACATATGATTTAAGGATCCAACGATACGTGCATGCTCGTTACACCTTTGAAAGGATCAAAGGATTCATTGTGGAGTGGATAATTTCACTATTGGTGAATAGACCCAAAGAGGGTTGCCCAATTAATGCTACTCATTATCCATTTGTTTTCCTAGAACTAGGTTTGTAGATAAAGAGCCTATGCAAGTGATGCATGAAAGTTATTTTTTCATTAAAAGTGCTAAACTTTGATTCTAACCAATTGGTAGTCCTCTTATTTCATTTATTAAAAGAAGGTGGTCCCCAGTGGAGTCGCTAGCTATGAGACCTAGCCTTAGCACCGATTCGATCTGCTAAATGGAGATTGAAATGCTCATTTGGGTTTGAACTTACGATGATTTTGAAGAGTGATTTATAGTCACTACCTTAATTTTATTTTTTATTTGGGAAAAAACTAATTAAATAACTCCAATTTTATCTCAATAGAAAACGTGTACTAGTCCTTGATTACCAAAGAGTATTCAGGGGCTACGTTTTTGGTTTATTTTAAAAAATGGATTAGTTTGGCAAGTTTAATACAAAATAACTAAAATTGATTTCATGAACAATTATCAAATGCATGAAACAGTTATAAGATGCATGAATCATTCATCCATCCATTCATTCATTCAATATAAAAGAGCAACAAATTAAGTAAACATAAATTAAACTTTGCATGAAAAATCCAAAAAATAGGGGATACCTCCTTTAGCCCTTATGGGTTATAGGGAAGTCACATATTCCCCAAACTAAATCCTAAATCAATACAACATATAATAGAACATAAAATAAAATCCTAATCTATATGAAGGAGTTAAAAAGGGGGGAAGATTGTTGTTTATTTTAGTTGGATTTGATTATTGGAGCAAGTATGCCTACATATCCATTTGAATGGGAATCAAAATCCGTGTAGTTCACCTTTCTTGCAAAAGAAGTTTGTTTAGTCTTAGCCTTTTATTAAGTTTCAATTCATCGATTAAAAAGAGGGTTGAATTAATCTATTTAACTAATTTAATTGATTACTAAGTTTTTAATTAGGTCAGATTTTAATTAACATGAATCAAATTAAGGTGACTAAACAGAAAACAAGAAAATATGAAAACTAAAAAAGTGAAAGAGCTTAAGTTAAAGGAAAATATCTTGCATGAGCATGGCTTTAGAATGTAAGGTGGATGAAGTAGGCAACCAAATCATAATTCCACCTTTTCGGTTTGGTGGGATGACAGCCCTTGGACTGCTTATAGCAACTTGGAAGGCATTGTTAGGAAACTTCCTCAGGCAGATTTGAGGAGAGCTGCCTCGAAATGACAACCCAAAATAATTACTTCGCAAAGTAAAGAGCGAGAGCAAAGCAAGAACAATAAAATAAAAGAAAAACTTTAAAACTAAAATTCTCGTTCTTTTGGACCAAGCATAAAAAGAAAACTGTTTGCTTTGAGATCAAGAGGTTGATTAAGCAAGTTCAGAGTTAGAAGGTCAAAATTGAGTAAGAGGACCCCTATATATAGGGGAAAGGTTGGGGGAGAATGGCGTATAGTTTCGATGTGGGATTGGTTAAAAAAACAAAAATTGTTGCAAAAATGTGTAGTAGTGCCACAAAGGCCTATGCAAAACCACACATTGCCACAAAAGCTCTAAAGCATCCATGCCGTTCTACTGTTTGTCCCATTTTTAGTCTACTTCTCATCCAATTTGGGTCTAATTAGATTCGATGGGTTCATATTTAAGTCCTAGATGTTTGGAGGTGCAAATATGAGGATTCATAATAGGAAGAATAATAATCTCCCAAGAAAGTCACAGTGCAAGATTCTAAAAATGAATTTGATGATATTCATGAGAAATTCATGGAAATTAGGAGGGTCGATAACCTTAAGGTTGATAACACCTATAAGGATGAAAATTCATAGTACTTTATGAAGTACAAATATGGTCTTTCTTGAGATGGTTTTATTTTGTGTTATGGATTATAGGAAGGATTGCAGAAAAGAAACTTTCAACAATTACAACACTTTGTAGACAAAGCTCTTTCTTGCATAGCTCAGTTAGAAAGACAACTTGATATCCTAAAATTGGATGAAGAAGCCTTCCTTTCTAGAAATTACTAAAAGAGAAGGACTTCTTGAAGAAATGAGTTCATACATTTCCAAAGAAGTGGCATACACCAGAAAAATCAACCAAATGGACTTGATAGATCATTCCCTAAAAGAATATCTTATACTTCATCCATATGTCCATTGGCAATCATATAGAAACCTACTTTTGAGAGTTGAATAAGACATGGCTAGAGAAAGCCTTCCCTACATAGATGCGAGCTTGACAAAGCTCATCAAAATTAATAAAAATGATAAGGCTTTGTGTAAATCACTTGAAATTATGCAAGAATCCCTGTAAATCTTAAGGATAAAAATATGGATTATTTCTTATTATATAACTGGCACAATTAGGGATTATGGTGAGAATAGAATAGTCCAATATCCTTATCAGATATAGGATCTTCATCCTATCATGGTTAGAGAATTTATTAAACCTCAAAAGGTTAATAATCAAAATCTGAAAATTCATTTTAAAATGTATGAAGAAAATAAGATTATAACCAAGGCTTTGGGGATCAAAAATTGCAAAGCTAACTTAGAGAAGGCCATTTATGCAAACAACTATGTCCTTCTCGGAGATGCTAAACTTATTGTTACTATCTGGTCCTATTATACTCCAATTCTTAGATCAACATCCATATTCAGGGGATATGAAGAAGCAAAGAAATTGTTTCTAAGACTAGTTAATCAAGATCCTAGTCTGGATTTCCAACTAGAAACCATGAAGGTTTGGAAGAAGCTTGTTGCATTTAAAGAACAACGCCTTGCAGAGGAAATGGCAAGGGATTATAGAGAATTCAAAGAGGACATGGATGCCCCTATCACCAACTCAATGATGGAGTGACATTTTTGTCATCCATGATGTCAATCTCAGCATGCATAATTAAGGAATTGTTTTTCTATAGTGGCTACACATATTAAAGCACTATATGATAAAAATGCTTTAAAATTTGGTGATAAATAAAAGAATGTATCTATTATAAGATAGGAATCCTTATCTCATTAGCTATAAAGATATATTAAATTATTTTCCTTGTATCAACTGGAAAACAGTACCAAAGGCACTAATTGTCCGTTTATTATCATCTATATACTTTAATTATTTTTTTACTTTTAAGTTGGCAAACAATATTAAAGACACCACCTTTTGTAAATTCTATGTATAACTCTTCACTTGTTAAGCAAAGGAAAAAAAAAACTACTTCATAATTTTTGTATAAAAGAATATTTCCTCAATCTAAGAACTCTTATTTTCTTTTTAAGTCTTCATCTACAAGAGCTTTGCTTCTACATACCTTATCTTACAAAATGGTCTGATAAACAAGAGAGTATCTATAAATCCCACTAAAAAGAGAGAAAGGCAGCCATAACCTCCAACATTTTTAAGTATTGCTGGTGATGAGTCTCAATGAGAGTTGAAGCATTTGCAAAAGCTTAGTGCACCCGATCTACAAGGTATATATTTTATAAATGTTTTATGTTTAGACATTTATGTCTTCTAGCAGAACTACTAATAGAAATTGACTTAAAGTATTAGCTTTGACCCAAGCTAGAAGGAAGAGATAAATGCTAGTCTTAGACTATAGGATATGATATTTGTTCAATATGAACATAGACTTAAACATCTAAATGTTTGTTTAGCTAGGATCACAAGACTTAGCAATCCGACTGAAGAAGATATTGAAGTTAAGAATTATTTTGACTAAGAACTTGAATTTTATACCTTTCTTATTTTAGATTAGGTTTGGGCTTTAGCTTAATTAGTGGATGAGAAGTAAATCTGTTAATTGTTCATACCCAGATTGTCATCATCTAAATCACAGTGTAGGTAAGGATCCAATAATAGGATTGTTAAATTCTATTACAGATCTTTTAGACTCTTTAAAAAAATCTTAAGAAAAATTTCCTAAAAATTTAGAAGAACTGACTCTTAGATAGAGTGAGTTTGAGGAATTCTTCTTCAAAAACAAAGGTCCTTTAGGATTTGTTACTAGCTCTTACTATCACAATGAGTATGAGAAGATGAAAGAAATCAGAAATAACAAGATACCTTATAACAATCCTTAGAAGTAGCTCTCTATATTCCATATCTAGCTTAAAGGGAGAGCATACTTATAATGAATGGTATTAGAGTCTAACAATAAGTGAATTTTTTGAATTTTGGATTTCTTTATAAAATAAGGAAAGTATTAGGGTATAAAATAAAAATAAGAAAAATATAAGGATAAAAAGTACCTCCAGTGAAATAACATACATAGTTCTGTAACTTTATTGCAACAAAATAACCTTTAGTGACTTTATTGAAAAATAGATATAAGTTTGATGACTTTCATAGTAACATGATAACCATTTTTAATTCAAGCTAAAAAAGTTGACTTGGAAACAAATACATTGGTTAAGCTAGCACGTTAGGTAAACTAGCATGTTAGGTAAGTTAGCACATCAATTGACATAACATGTCAATAAAATAAGGTTAGAGAAAGCACGAGGTGTCAAGCAATTAGGTAATCAATGATGGCAAGTGAAGTTAGAGTAACACGAGGTATCAACCAACTAGCACCGAAGGTCAACTAAGCAAAAATTTATATCAAAAAGATGTAACCTTTTTCTTTCTTTTCCTTTCATCTTTTTCTTCTTCTTTTCATGCTTCCTATCAGCAAACTCTCTCTTAAAATCCTAAAACACTAAAAGAAAATCTATCAAACTTAGAAATATCACCCAACCATGAAAGCTAAGGGTTAGATAATGACCTTAAAATTCATTTTTAGTGATTTGTGAATCTAATTTGGGAGATATGATTACCTAAACATGTTGTTGAATTAAAACTGAAAGGAAAATTCATTTTGTGTAGGAAAGAATACAATTGAATTTTATATGTGTGTATTAGGTGATATATATGGTGTTAAATGAGCCAAAAGTTGCTATTTGAATGGTTATAATTTGGGAAAGTGGTTTAGCCATAGAAACTAAAAGGAAAACAAAAATTTAAACCTAATAAGTAACCATCCTAAAGGATTCTAAATGATAAGAATAGGTTAAGTATGTGGATTAGGGTTTAAAACTACATTGTTTGGCCAAAAGAAGGAAAGAAGTGACATAAATTCATTTTTATTTTTTAACCTCTTACTTAGTTATAAGTGTTGAATATATAAGGTTATGTATGAATTTGATCGAAATTATAACATAGGTCTCAACCATGCTTGAATTGGATGATGAAATCGATGTTATTTGATAATTAACTAAAGAATGAGCTTAGTCAGTCAAGTTGGGGCTAGAATTGAACTTTAACCAATTAACTTAGTTGAATTTGGTAAAAATGGCACTAAAGTCCTAATTAGGGTTTTGAAAAAGATGAAAATGATTTATGAGTATGTTTAAGGTTAACTGAATCAATATGCACATATAGTGTTACAGCTTGATAATTACTCATATGGTATTTTCAAAATTTGAATAAAGTCTAACTAGGGTTTAAATGCCAATTTAAGTGAAAAGAATGAAGTATTACATAAATTCATATGTTAGAAGTGAGTTCAATTAAGAGATAATTCAATGACTAAATTAATATTCCTGTACGTTGTTGATTTGTAGCATCCAGAAGTGAACAAGGAGGAAGAATGGACATGATGTAATTAGGTTGTCTAAAGAGTTTATTGGAGTCTTTTTATGCAAGGTGAGTGGGAAATATGTTGTCATACTTACATATTTGAATTCTACCTATTAGATAGTCTCCATAAAATTGATTTTACGAGAAGAAATTTGTTATTCATACTTCTTTACGAGAACTAAATGAGTTATTTGAAATATTTTTACAATTATTTGAAATATTTTTACAAATCTATGTGTTTATTAAAATTCCTTATAAGTTTATGAATATTAGATTTTGTATCATAAGATTATTTGATATTTACAGTACCTAGTACTAGACTATTTTAATATTTCGTATAACCATAAGTAACCAAAAGCCTATGTTTATGTTTAAGCTACTTTGATTCTTTATTATTATTAATATTTGTTACTGAAATCATGAGTTATGAACAGAAATCTCCTTAACTGGCCCTAACTGATATAAGGCATAATATTAGACTTTGTGTACATTAGACCCATGGACAGAGTGTAATATCCAAACTCTAACTAGGAAGATTATAACAACCTAGTATGAGAACTAGTCCATCTCATGCTATTATGAGATTATAAGACTATGAGACTACAAGATTATGAGCGTACGTAACAACATATCCTATACTCCTATATTATAAGATAACAAGCTGATTATATTCTAAGTTTTTATTTAATAATATAATTTTCTCTTACTATATAAGTTATGTGTTACTAGATTACAAGCAAATTTCTATATTATATCTTTATATGATGATATGAATTACTCTTTCTATATGAGTTTTATATTTTACTAGATCATAAGTTAATTTATGTTTAAAATCATTTAATAATTTTCTATTTTTGAATATTTAATGATTATCCTATTATTCAGAAATGTTTTCTTTACTCACTAAACTTTTCCCCAAAGTTCACCTCTCTTCACTCATCGGTGCTCATAGGTATAAGTTAGAATAATGATTTTTTAAGTTGGGACGAGAAGCAATAGGGTACACAAGTTATCTCCTTAAGCCTTCTTCATCTCTTGAGGACTATTCACTCAATATAAAGACTTTAATTTAATTTGTATATTTATATGTTCAACATCTCTAAAGCTCCAAGAATATTAAGAGAAGTACAATTAGACTTGTGAACTATAAGTGATTAGAAATTGATACTTGATGATGTAATAACCAAGTTTGATTATAATAAAATGAGCATATTTCTATGTATTTTTGTAAGCTTGTATGTGATAATAAGCATGGGAGATTTGA